>MQRK01218062.1:216301-243812 GCA_001938485.1 Girardia tigrina
ATAATCAACATCACTAATGTCGGTGTCATTAAGCTTGTTGTAAAATGCTTCTTTTGCTGGTAATGTTGTTTCATCCAGCGATCGCCATGATATAATATAGTCATATGGGAATACTCCTTCCTTTTGACTAAATCAAATGTATTTGGGAAGAACTTTTTTGTTTCCTTCAGTTCATCTGCTGGAAGGTTCTTGACAAGACTGTCCAGCGATGATGACATGAACCGGAGTTTATCTCAATGAATCGGAGTTTAATTTTTCCCACATGCTTGGTAAATGTGATGTATTTTTCCTCACTGTTTGGAATAACATCTATGTTCCCTTTGATTTTTCCCAATTCTCTTACTATGAAATGGGAGTCATATCCACTAAGATTATGGAAAACAACAGGAATATTTGTAGATGTTTTACATCGCAAATTGCAGTTATTACATGCTGCTCCTCGATATCTTCCAGTAAAATGACAGTGGTCTTTGACTTTGTAATTATCTTTTTTGAATGATTTTTCACACAAGTAGCATTGTGCTGCCTTGTTCCATTCACATTTTTTTTCACATTTTAAAATAATTTTAATTTTTAAATTCATAAAAAATTTTAATTCTAATAATTATTAAAATTAATTATTACCATATTTATTATTTCAAAATATTATATACCTTAAAATATATTCTATTCCAATGATATTATTTATCTTTAAATCAAAATGTAATTTAAAATATTTATAAAAAATTTTAAAATTATGTTTTAAAATTTTAATCATTTCTACATCATTAATGTTTGTAGGTGAAATAAAATCAATTAACGGATTTTCCGCTTTTTTTCAGATAAGATTAATGATAATTGTATCGTTCTTTATATAATGATTTCATATTTAAATATTTAAAAAAAAGAGAGACTTGGCTGGACCTTAACTTGTCGAATATATGATTTAATCAACACTGTCTCATAAGAAACTCTTCCAATAACTTATTTAAAACAGTTTTATGCAGACTTTGCCTAATTATCGAAACTAGGCAAGTTTTTTCCAAAGTCGATAATTACGAAACAGACTTGCTGAAATGACGAACTTACAAGAAATTATTACACGAGTTAGTCAATCTTTATCTATTTATATAATAACACCCATAGTGACATTTGAATAACAATAATTTATTGACAATATTTAATAATCTAAAAAAAACTTTTTTCGCAAATTTTCGATGTAAATAAATAAAATTAAAATGGTATAAAGCCAAAATTAAAATTAAGTGTTGAGTAAAAATTTTGACTCAAATTTCGAGCGGATGATATAATCTAAGCGGATGATGAAATTTATCTTTAAATATTTCTAAAAATAATTACTCAAAGTAAGTCTTAAACGGCTGTTTTTTAAATTATTTGCTTAAATTATTCATACAATTTTACCTAAAGAATTTGTATCTACTATAAATGTAAGAATAAACATAATAGAATAAAAAAATTGAATTTGTTAACGATTTAGAAAACATTTCTCTTTTTTATATGATCAAAATATTTCAGATTTAAGTAATATCAAAATAAGTGGAATATCTTTCAAAGACAAATATAAAATTAGGACATAATAGAAATTTCGTTTTTATAAAAGAGGTATATTCTTTTTTCGAAAAATAGTCTGCATTTTTACCTTTTAAGTCTAAAATTAGCATACGATTTACGGTCATTTTTTTCTCAAACAAAAACTTTTTATAGTATTTTATATCTATTTTCGCATTATATTTCTTTAATCTTATTGAATATCTCATTTAAAGAAAGTAATAAAATCAATTGATTTCTACCGACATAGTAAATCAAACAAACTTTTTTAATTAAAGACATTCACAATACTGAAACATAAATATATTATTTTTATGTCAATTGATGTTTTTCTGGTCGAAAATAAGTTAAGCCTATTATAAAAACATAAAAAAAGAAACTGTTTGACAAATATAAATTTTGTTTTATATTTTTTTCATATTCAACTCAATTTCATTTTGGGAAATCTCATTTGACTGTCATTCCCTGAAAAATAAAATAAAATTGGCTATTTGCTTGTATTGATCATTCATTGATCCTACTTATGATTGTCGAAAAAAAATTAAAAAGAGCAAATCATAATCATTATGTATTGAGGAATAAGCGCCGTTTTTTGAAAAATTAAAATTTTATTTTTTAACAAAAAAGTTACTACAAATTAATCACAAATATAATCTCCGCCATTGTTCACGACTTCTTCTAAAATATCAAAACCTTTATATGCGGCCAGTGCCGCTAAAGAGAAATTTTACTGGTCACAGGAGTGTGCAGACAGTTTTGATGAACTTAAAAAGTGTCTTTCTACAAGTCCGGTATTATGATTCCCTAATATTAACCAAAAAATGGTGCTAGATACAGATGCCAGCTTCTCTGCTATTGGAGGGGTATTAAGTCAAATTCAAGAAGATGGATCGGAACGGGTGATAGCTTACGGATCGAGAACCCTGAGTGCGCACGAAAAGGGCTACTGTGTAACCAGAAAGGAATTGCTAGCATTAAGGGATTACATGCTGCATTTCAAGCATTATTTATATGGAAAAAAGTTCTTGGCTCGTACCGATCATGAAGCACTTTTATTTATGTCCCAGACAAGCAAACCACTCAGTTCTCAATTTCAGACATGGATTGAAGATCTGTCGGGTTTTCAATATGACTTACAGTACAGGAAAGGATCAGAACATTCAAATGCAGATGGGATCTCAAGATTGTCAGAAGCATTGTGCGCTCAATGTATGACGAAACATGTCGGAGCTAAAACAAGTAAGAGTAAAGTAAAGTATTTACACACTTGTAGCACGATGGATCTCCACCATATCAAGGACGTCCAACGAGAACATAAAAATATTCGGAAAATTATTACTTCATTAGAACTTAATGAACCACCTTCAATAGATCAGTTACAAGGTCCCTTGTGGGAACACATTAATCACTTGATATTAGAAGATGAATTGCTGTTCTATTGGGATAGACATATAAAACGCGTGGTTGTCCCAGAAGCTGCTCAACATCGCTTAATTCAGTACATTCATCAAGATTTATGTCACATAGGATATAAGAAGTTGTATGAATATATGCGGGATATCTATTTCTGGCCACAAATGCGACAGACAATTGAGAAAGTTTCTAGAGAATGTGTTATTTGTGCAAAACGGAAGGTACTAACAACACCATCTAAGGAGACATTTTTACTTCAAGATGATAAAACATTATTTGAAGAAGTTGTAATGGATATTGCACATTTTTTACCTTCTAAAACGGGAAAGAAATATGTACTTGTGATGGTTGATAGATTTAGAAAGGTCGTTGTATTGGTACCACTTCGTAATCAAGATGAAAACACGTTGATTGCTGCTATTAAAAATAGATGGATTTATCGATTCCTGAAACCCAGATCATTTTTATCAGACAGGGAAAAAACTTTTGAAGGCAACAAGTTGCGGGAGATGTGTAAAACCTTCAATATATATCAAGAATTTTCGTCTCCGTACCAACACCAATCCAATGGATTAGCAGAGCGCACGATTCGTTCATTGCGTGATATGGTAGTTACTTCTAGTGAATCTCAAAATGATTCTCTAGATTGGGAAGAACTACTTCCAAAAATTAAATTTCTTCTGAATACAACTTGGCAAAGCTCTATCGGATGTACTCCATTTGAGGTTTTATTTAGACAGAAGCTGAATTTACATGGCACATTCAATAGATTACCCCGTACACAATCAAATCCGATGATGGTTGAACATAATTCTAAGTCTGCCTATCGATAACAGATGCAAGATGATGAAAAACGAGGACATAGGATTTTTCAAGTGGGAGAGGAAGTGTTAGAAAAAGTGGAACCTCACAAATTGAGGAAAGAAGGATTCAGATATGAAGGGCCATATAAAATTGTAAAATTCCTCACTCCTCATCAAGTGGTTCTGAAGTATCCCAGATCCTTGAAACCGCGCCGCATTGAATGGTTGAAAAGTATACAAGACCTTCAAATTAAAGAGGCGGAAGTTGGATAATTGAATGTTATTTTAATATTCAATTATTCTTGTTGTTTTAATATTTGATTATTTGTGTTAGAATTTAAATATATTTATTCTGATGGATTTCGATTGTGTTCTTACTATGGGAGATATTGAAAATTGATTGATGAATCTAAGTGAAAGCAATACTATTGATCATCATAAAGATGATAAAAATTGTGAATGTAATAAATGTTCTGTCAAATGTGTGAATTCTCTTAACAACGGGATCCAAAAGTAAATGTTCAAAAGGCATTTACAACCAGTTTGTTAATATTTTAAGATTAAATATAAGTAAGAAATTACAAAAACATCCAGTTCACAAATATAACCGGATCAAAAGCTCAGAATCTTAAGATGACCGTAAAATTATTTAAATATATAATCATCAAATATATTTTCAAATGGCGTTCATATTGTTTTATTTAAAAAATGTTATCATAATTAAAATTTATTTATAATTGAATATAATAATAAAAGATTTTATGTTCCACAATTAACTTATTTTTATACTTTTTTTATCAGCAATTAGTCTAAAAATAAAAAAAAATCTGTGGTATAAAAATCTAAATTGTATTTTTCAAAAGTGTTAAACAATGAAATAAGTGTTTTGAGAGATGTACAAACTCATCTTTTGTTTCATAAAACAGCTATTGATTTTTCTTTCTATATTTATAAATTTTTCATAAAATATTCCTCGTTTTATTATATAATGTAAAATAAAATATTTTTCTTATTTCATTTTTCTAAATATTTATTTAATGAGTAGTTTGAAAAAATGAAAGAAAAATAAATATCATAAGAATTTGATTTTAATAAATACAATAATAAAAGTATGAAAAGTTAATGTCAGTTTTTTAATTCAATAAGCCACTGTAAATTTACTTAAAGTCAAATAGTTCATTTTGCATAAAAAGATTCAATTATTTATAAATATTTATTTTTTTAAAAAATATATATATTCTAAAGAATATTTTCTTATGAAAATCTGTTAAATTATTTATTAATGAAAATAGAATTTTTATAACATTTTCATGTAATTATAACGATTTATTATTACCGAAATTTTATATTATACCGTTATATAATTTTCCAAATTAATGATTTTATTTTCACCTTAAAAATTATTTTTGTCACTTTGTTTAATTTGAATTATATTTTGAACTTTAAATTCATTATTTTCTTACTTTTTTATTTGTAATTATCATATTTTAATTATATCAAATAATTATTATTTAAATTAATAACATTAAATTTAATATATTTTTATTTACAATTTATTATTTTACAAATGAAACAAAAAAAGTATTCTATAAAAATCTGACAAACAGGTGTCATGCTTCTAATTCATCAAGAAAAAATTGTAATTCTTCTTATTATTATTTGTTCAGTTGTTTTCCATAATAGTCCGCTGTTTTAATAAAAATAATAGTTAGTCAACTATTTCTTTCTCAAACTTTTCTTATTTTTTCTTATCAAAATCATTTGTAACTATATTTCATTTGAATTTTTAAATGAGATCAAAATACAAATTTGAATTATCAAACAAAGGATTTATCAATCAATACATATACGATAAGCGTTTAGAGTTAATGTCGTATTGCGAGGGAAGATGTAACTGTTAACTGGACAGAAATTGTCGGTGTGTATTTAATTGTTTGCTTTACTATCAAATGCGTAATTTAATTGTGTACCTGTATACATGCAGATGTGCGTGTGTGTCTAATCGATGATTGCTGAGGAGTCGTGATGCTGTGTGTGTCGAGAATGCAAATAATTCACTTTATCTAATGAATCAGCTCAGTTGGGAAAGAAATATCGATTATTCTTATTAAACAACTATCACGTTGTCTTTGTTTTCAAACTGTATTTTAATGAAGAAATTTTTTTGACATCTAATTTATTTACCGGATTAAAATTAAATTTAAAATAAATAATCTTTTATTTTCGTGTTTAACAAAAAAACATTTAATGATTTTTATTTTAAATTTGAATTATAATTTTCAAAATTTTATTCGAAATAAACCGGATTTTATCAATCGTTTTTTTAAAAAGATGGAAACTTAATTTTTTTCATTATATCTTTATTCATAAATATTTTTTTATGGAAGCAATTGTTAATACTTTAGTTATTATTATTTTTCTTTTTTACTCTATTTTGTACTAAAAAAAGACAAAAGAAACTATTATCTTTCCAAAATTTGTTTTTTTTAAAGAAATCTAAGATAATTATAACAAAACTTTGGATTTTCTTTAACAAATGTTTACTGTTTTTGTTTCTTGTTAAAACTAAAATTTGGAAATAGTACAGTTAGGAGCAACTGTAGCTTATAAAAATGTTAATGTTTTATATTTTTTAGTTTTGGTCTAAAGATTTTTCAATTTAAATTAAACATAAAGTTTCTTTTATAAATAAAAAATGAAGTTTTCACTATCTATTTATGGAAGAAATACCACTTGGAAATTTTGTTTATCTCCATAAATAGGTTCGTGGAAACGTACTATTGAAATAAGGCTTCTGCTAAGACGCCAATGGTTCAGAGGCCACATTTTTTTTATTTCGGACAGTTAATATAAACACTTTGATAGATAAATTATGATATATAATTATTTTTTGCATAAAGGAGAAGGTTTGATTTTATCTCGTGATCTCAGGTACCAGGCACCTTCTTACTGACAGATATATTTTTCTGATACTGTACCAGTCATTTCTTCACCTCGTTCGAATCTCTCGCCACATCACATTTGGTAGACTGATCTCAACTTCCGGTAAGCCTTATGGCATCGATAGGGGACCTTGAGCGAGCTCACATAACACCATCGAGCAGTTGTTCACGGCCCAGAGTGAATATAATAGCGTCCGTAACTGACACTCGGAGTTATTTAGCATCCGCAAATCGATTGCGTACCTTGATCGTGGACCCAAAAATTACCATACTGTAAGCTCACATACATCCAAATCATAGTTCCTCATCGCCACGCTCAATCTCTTCAAATGGAAGTATTTGTTCCCCTTCGTTTGATAATGATTGGCCACACGTACTTGTCATCCAAACTGGTCATCAACAACACTTTCTCCAATCGATTTATCGTTTGAACAAATAGAATCAATTTCCAATTTTTTTGCTACATATTATCGTCAATCGTGCTTTTTTTGCCAAGGTGCATCATCGACGCGCACCAGTTTTTATCCGGGTTACATTGATTCACCAGGTTTTCGTGAATTTCAACTCGAATTTTGCGTTTTGGGAATTGGTGAATGTGATGAACAATAAATCTCAAATGTGAAAATGGTTGATTATCGACCTGGCTTTCGATATCGAATCGATGATGGGAATTTCATAAAATTTTGTTTAATCGAATCACTGTTCATCAAATTTCTAAATCTAATTTACTGATTTCATCGAATTTTGCTCTAAAAAACAAATCAACTCAAAAAGGGCGAAAATTCGTTTATTTTAAATAACAGAATCAACAGTATTTTTTAAAACATTCCATTTTCAGTAAAGGACGAAACACATCACAACTTTCTTTACACAAAATTCAATTATTAGTGAAAACAAAGTTAGACTGTCGAAATCGGTAAAACTTTATTTTGATGAGAGTTACTTAAATTTGAAAAATAACTTGAAATTAATTTATTTACTCTTATAATTATATTATAAGAGTAAACGATGGAATACTTTTATTTACTAGAGTTTTCATAATTAACTTTTACTATTTATATAATTTTAATTTATATGGTATTAATAATTGAAAATAATAATATTTATAAAATATGAAAGTGTTAATCAGTATTTACAAAATGGCTTCTGTCACAACGACACATTTTACAAGTATTACATCATCAAATTAAATATTTGTTCAAACAGGAATGAAAACGAGAAATAATTTGGCTTATTTCGTTTTCCCGGTAGAGTTTTCAAGTTCAAAAATGGGAAAAGTACTTATAATTCTTTAGAAAAATTTAGTGTCATCCAAGTAAAGAATAAACGTCATTCAATATTATAAAAAATTTTTTTTTTTTAGGAAGTAGAGCTATAAATTTGTCGAAGCAATTTTTTAAACATATCATTTATTATTAGTGACAATTGTAAATTCTTAAACTATAGTTAAAATAATAATAATAAAATGCTTAAACGTGATAAATATTTTATAAAAAATATTTTTTTGTAAAATAATTGATTAAATGTGTCTGTCGAAAAGGATAAAAGAAATAAGAAATATAATAACAGGCAATGATAATTATCTTTGATTTTATTTATTTAATGAATAATTTATGCATTTTTCATTTCCGTACTAATAATCGATCTACGCAATATTCAATGATGATGAGGGGTATCTGATTTCTCTATTTTATCATTGATCTTGAAGACTCTCAATCACATTTACTTCACAGAGAAATCTTGGATGTAGTTTCCCTAATCATACTGATTCTCTGTGACATAAAGCTTCCATTGTGTGATGTAGTTGCTAAGTTCTCTTTCATATTAATGTTTCCCATTGCTTGCCTCCTGAGGCAGACGATTCTATACTTTTACTGAACATCTGATTAAAGAGATGAATGATGCTCCTAAAGTTCGTACTGAAGAATAATTATATGCACTTGTAAAATTATTTTCATTATTTATTTTATAATTTCTTGAATTATTATTTCATAATAAACTTATTAGATTGTCTCAAAAGAAACAAATGATTTATGATTTATTTCATATCACATTTTAAAAAGATTGATAACCAGAAAAATAGTATTTAATACTTTATACATTTTTGTAAATAATCTTTTGAAAATTGATAGACTTTATAATCTATAAATTGATTAAATTTAGAATTGGAAAACTCGTAGGTGTCTGAATCTGGATTTATCAATTCGATGTCAGATCAAAATATTTTCGATATTGATCTGAATTGATAATAATCAAGCAGTGTTAGGTAATAAATAGGACAAATTTCTATCGTTTTTATTTAATAAAGTCTTGTTTTAAGTGTTAAGTGTAACACTGTTAAATTCTCTACTCAGGGAACCAAAATAATCAAATAAAAAAGCCAATAAAATAGTTACATTTTTCTCCAAAAAGATGCATTCACATCATTTGGAAATAACACTCTTCATTTTGTATTACAATTTACTCATAAAGAACCTTTGATCCTTGTTAGCTGCATTGACATTATCTTCGATAATGTTTGATTCAAGATTAGAATTCATAATTTCACACAAAAATTTATTAATGAAAATTACACACAAATTTAAGTTTGTTATTTTCTCTTATTATTATGCATACTTCTACATGCAAATGTGGAATATTGTGCTGTTGATGAAATTCTATTTGGAATCAATTTAAATGTTTTGTTCTGATTTTAAAGAATAATTTTAATCAACAGACAACAATTTATCAATATGCACAATTCTGGAATGTATTTGAAATGTTTTTATAAATTTCTTTTTAATTTATTTGTTTCCCCCAAATATATTTATTAAATTTATAAAATATTTAACTTATTTTACCAGAGGACAACGTAACTCGAGTACCAATCGTCGATCCGAATGCTGCTTCGATACAAGAGTTAGAAGCGAGTCCTTTAGAAACCCATCTGGACTACCGCCTTACAGATTTAACTGTGAGAGGAACTTTCAGATCCCCGTTTCTTGGATGTGTAAAGTCCACGTACACAGCCAAAGGGATGCAGAATCATGGGACTACTATCCATGACTGGTCGTTTCAAACTGGATTGCCAAAGCGTGCGCGGAAGCGAAAGGCTGACGTCCCTGTAGGAGGCCTATCGGGGAGCTTATAGACTTATTTGGTTTGGATGGACCATCTAAAGAGCCTATAGGCTCAATACCCTTCTTAAAAGAGATGGGAGGCCCAACTTATTTTAAATTTAACTTATAATAAACTTTTTATTTTCAAAATAATTTCGTTAAAAATATTTTACTTACCTTTAATTCATTTCAAAATAATTTGGTTCTAAATTATAAATTTTACCCAAATTATTTTTTTATAAAAATCAATTGAACTTCTTTATTTTGTTACATCTTTTATTTCACTTCTTATTAACCATGTATCTGTATGGTCTATAAAAGTTGTGTTAGATACTGCTTGATTAAAACTTTAACTAGCCTTAAACCAAATGGACTCCAAATTTCCCTTAATTTTTCGAAAAACAAGTTAACTTGTCGCCTATTCTAAGATCACTTTCCGCATCAAAGCAAAGATTATTTACAAACAGTGTGGAATTGTATTTTTGGAGTCAAAATTTATAGCTAATCAAGTAAAATAAAATAAAATATGATAGCAAGTACAAAAGTTTAGAAATCTAATTGATTTTTGACGACATTTATTCTTAAAAGGGACTGTAACCAATAAAGTTTTAAATCTCAAAAGGAAGTAAAATTTAGCAAAAGATTTTTAATAAATAAATCAAATTAATATTTTTTAAATAATTAATAATCATTTTTAA
Organism: Girardia tigrina; assembly: GCA_001938485.1. Classification (NCBI taxonomy): domain Eukaryota; kingdom Metazoa; phylum Platyhelminthes; order Tricladida; family Dugesiidae; genus Girardia; species Girardia tigrina. The sequence goes on from MQRK01218062.1 coordinate 226,804, forward strand.
TTTTTATCCAATAGGTTTTGAATAAATATTTTAATCAATTATTTATTTCTCCATTTGGTAAAAAAATAATAATAAGAGTTAAGTCATTAATCAATTTATTTTAGAATGCTTTCGTACGAAAGCTTTGACAAAGATTGTCTTAAGGACAATCCAAATTGTTGTGTAAATAAAAGTACGAAAAGTCAAATCGATGTTCTTAATAGTATGAATTTTGGAAAGTAAAATAAATATTATTCCGTCTTGTGTAATTCTGATTTGAGTTTTTAACGGATGATAACTCGAACTGCACTGTGCAGCAGCGGCCTCAATCGGTCAGATCACATGTGCCATAACCTTACACAATTTGGCGACGCACGCGGATTCCCCCAACCTCACCAACCACGCACTCGGGCCGCGTGTCGACGAACCGAGTGAACCATCTACCTTTTCGAGTGACATCGGCTTTTACAGAAACGAAGATGCGATCCGGGAAGCCGCATCGAGCCGGCCTAGCAACCGTTATTTAGTGGTGCACCGATCGATGTTAGCTGGATCTAATCGAATCCTGGTCGGCAAGAGACCGGCTGATCCGTCCCGCCGAATAACAATTTCCTGCAAATTGAAGATGTGCCGGTCTCCACAGATCGATCCGGAGACAAGTCCTTAATTGACCTTAATCTTTTTGTTAAAAGAAAAGAAATAATGTATTATTATCGAAATAATGTTCAAATATAATAATTTGAAATCTATTTAGAAAATATAAATATTCGTGGATATTTAAAATTAAAACTTAAAAACTATAATTTCCCTTAACTTTTGATACAAGAAAATATTAACAAGAAATATTTTTGCTCCTTTTGAATTTGGACTAACTTTCTCCCAATTCATCAAACGAAACGAAATATATGTTATTCATTCTCTTATTGAAACAATATCACCATTTTCGCGACACAAATGGATTCCTGAAATTCCTTTTACAATTTACTTCCGAAAATCCAAAGGAAACTTCTCCCGTTGATTTATTACAGAAATAATCTTCGATTTGTTTCAGTTCGTGACGATTAACTTTTACTTAAATATATAATTGTAATGCTTTAAGCATTTGAATTCTTATAGAGGAGTGGCCATAAGTCGCTTTACCCAGTTTTAATAATAATAAACACAAAATTCTAAATGATTTATAAACAAAAACATAGATAAAATTGTTTGTTTAATAATTATTTATTTAAAATTTTCAAAATTATTTCATTTTGTTCATTGTTGTTGACAATATTGGCATGGCACGGTAATTAACACTTCAGCAACGAATTTTTATAGTAAAGCAGTGTATAAAGCATGATAGAAATTCAAGAGCTGTAGCTGCAGCATTTGCAAAAGAGTATCCTAATGACGCTCCTCCATAACGACAATCAATACATGTTTTGGCAAAAAAGTTTCACGAGACCGGCTCTGTAACCGACAAGAAAACAAGTAGGCGACCTAACAATATGAATACCGATGAAAATAAAGAAAATGTTAGAACTTTCTACCAGAATGCGCCATCAACATCTGCAGTTCGTGCAAGTTTGCAGTTGCATATACCACGCACAAGTTTACGTAGAATAATGAAGGACATTGAGTTGAAAGTTTGGCGACCTCGTTTGCTCCATCAAATGAATGATGGCGATTATGACAGGCGCATAGAATTTTGCGAATGGTTACAGCAACAACTCCATGAGAACATGGACATCAGGGACAGAATAATTTGGACCAATGAAGCTTCATTTAAGTTAAATGGTTCCGTTAATTTGCATAATGCCGTGTACTACTCCACTGAGAATCCTCACCTGGTATGGGAGACCAACAATCTTTCTCCAGGAATTTGTGTGTGGGGAGGAATACGTGCAACTGGTGTGCTGGGTCCATACTTCGTTCATGGAACGGTCAATTCTCAGCTATATCTCGACATGCTGCGTGATTTTGCCGTACCTCAGCTTGACACAGATAACGACGTTAGGATGCAAGACGGTGCTCTCCCTCATTATGTTAGAAATGTACGCGACCTTTTGGATAACACTTATGAGATGTGAATCGGCAGGATTGGAACCACTGAATGGCCTCTTTGATCACCGGACCTGACACCTTGTGATTATTCAATGTGGGTTATCCTGAAGGAACGCGTTTACTCACAAAATGTTCTAACCATATCCTAGTTGAAGGAAAGAATTACTACAGAATTTGCAGCCTTGAACACCATAAAGATTGTACCGACTAATCTGTCACTCTGTTCAGAGAAGAATCCAGTTGTGCATTAAATCTGACGGACAACACTTTGAAGATAAGATTTAATTGTTTTCAAGTTTTTGTTTTGAAATTATTATTGTACGCTGATTAAATAAAAGTTGTATCATTTAGAATTTTGTGTTTATTATTATTATAACTGGGTAAAGCGACTTATGGCCACCCCTGTATATTTATCTACATTAAATTATTATATACCTTTATTATTATCACCTCACCCTCGTATATTTTTGGAGATGCAACACACTATTGACTATTTTTGGTGTTTTTAATAGTGTTATTAGTTAATATAGAATACAGTATTTTAATAATTAGTGGATCTTGACTCATAGTAGGCTTATATCATAAGGAAATATATTCAAAAAGTTAAAATCATAATTTTTCCAATGCTTTCGACTTCTATTTACCTTTATGACGATTTGGTTGAAATTTTCAATTTACTGAATAATTTATATTTTTTTATTCAAAAATTTTGACAAAAAGAAAATAATTATATAAGACAAAAACAGAGTTTAAAATCTAAAAAATCTAAAAGTTTATATATTAAGTAGAAATTTTTAAAATAACTTTTAAAAAAATAATAAAATAAAAATGTTATTGCGTACATTTATAATATCAAGCCATTACAAAAGTATATTTAAGGAATAAAATAGTTTTTTAACAAATTAATTTTAAAATTGTGTTTATATAAATGGAAATTTTTTTATTGTGCTTAGAATATATTTTAAAATACATAATTAAAAGTTGGATTAAATAAATTTTATTTGTAATATAATTTTATAAACACATTTTAAAAATACTAAAAAAGTTTGAATTAATAAAAAGTTCAAAAATATGTTATAGAATATAATAAATTATTTTCAAATTAAATAGTTTTCTTACAAATTAATTAGATTTTATTAGAAATAGAATAAATTAATTTTATGTGTAATATATTTTATTTTAAAAGTAATAAAATGCTTGATTAAATAAAAATTTTAAAAAGTTAAATTGATAAAATTTGAAGTAGGATAACAAATTATGAAGAAACTAATTAAAGACGGGGTGGAATTAACTAAAATTTGTTTGAAAGTTCGAGTTGTGATATTAATAAAATTTTGGTGTTGAATTATTTTATGAGCTTTGAATCTATTGACAATGAAAGTGTCATAAACGCTACTTACAGCCTCTAATATAATTACTCATGTATTATACAATTTACATTTTTTATTTGCTTATTAAAATATTTTGCAAATATTTCGTAAGTACACTCAAATTTACAATATTCCATATGATAATAATAGTGGTAACTAAATCTTTAATCGTATGAATAATTTTTGAAACATGATCCAAACGTAGACGGTATGTCAAAGACATTAATAAAAAATAATTGTTTTTAGCGAATCTAGTTGTTTTTTTTCAATTATTTGTTTTAAATAATAAAAATAACTCTTAAGATAGTTCTAATATATTAAGTAAGTCTTGATTGACAGAACTATTCTTTGCGTTAAGAACAAGACATTGCTCAAATGAAACACATATAATAATATTACATTGAGATGTTAAAAGAATTTTTAATTATTACCAAATAATTTTTAAGATTTCCCCAAATAATCTTATTGGTTTATATTAATTCAAATTCACGGTGACATGAAAAATAAAAAAAATATTATTATTTATTCAAATTTAAATTTTTATGAAATAATTATTACGAGGAATAGAATTCAGAAAACCTTTTAAGAGTTGTGTTATTGTATGTAACACTCATACTTTGTCTTCTTTGAAACACAATTCAAACACTCATCCACCCTGCTAGAAGAATCAAGGAAAAATCTGAAACGAACTGGCAGTAAAATGACAACCATCATTTGAAAAATGGTTGGGAGAAAACTTAGTGAACACCTTTGAAAATATACTATCAACCCTAACACCATAAAAAATTGGAGTTAATTTAATAAAAATAAAATATTACAATAGAACCTGACTATTCCGGCATGACCGGTGATTTTAAAATATGCCGGAATAGAGAGAGTCAGAACAAATACCATGATTGAAAAATGAGGATTTTCGAACCTGCCGGATTAAAGAGGGATGGATTAGACAGGTTCAACTGTAAAGCAAATCAGTAGACGATGGATTAAATTGTAAAATTGAGGTTAAAAATGCTTCAGAAGATAATAGAATATTTAAAATATTGATAATTGCTAATACGTTAAATAAACATTAATAAAACATTAAGATGAAAAAAGATTTTGGTGCTTACTGTAACATGTCTTTACTATTTTGTGTATATCAATATTACAGAATTTTTGAGTTGAAATGCGACACTTTTTCAGTTAAAATGCGACAATTTTTGCATTTGAAATGCGATATTATAAATCTTTTCCTTTAATTAAAATATGCCATTTTCAATAGATTTATAGAAAAATTGATGTTTGTACAAAAAAGTTTAAAGCATAAGTAAAGTCTAAGTATAAAGCACGGTACAATTTCAAACTTTTCAAATGACTGCAAAAATTCTTCATTTCAAAACTGTTCCGCCCTATCTCCATGTCGCTCAGATAACTAGACGGTGGTTGCAGAAACGCAGTGTCTGGTTACTTGAGACTCAGAATTTTTTTGAGGAGCCTATTTGTTATTATTCTTATTCTGGCTGATCTTTTGTTATTATCGTTTAATATTTCGGGTTATTTAAATTTTTTTTCAAATAATTTTCGATTTTTAAAATTCATTGAAAAAAAATTACGATTCAATAAAATCAAAATATTGTTCGATTCGATAAATGCGATATTCGACAAAATTTTATTCAACACAAAAAAATCACCAATTTCAAAAAGAATCAAGAAAATAACTTTACTTTCACAAAATAGAGCTTTCGTACAACTATAACAATAAAATTCAAATTGAGTTCGTGAAATATGAACTTGTGAAATGAACTTGTTAATATTACGCGTTATTTAAAGTCTGAATAAATATTCCAATCTTTTATGAGTCTTTCGAAATCGTATCATTATAGAGAAGACTTCAAATAAAAGTTGCCGGAGTTTTCCGTATAAAAGCCCCCATATATATTTGTATATATTTAAGAGGAGCTTTTATACAGAAACCTCTTGAAAGTACAAAACTCCTCATGATTAAGTTTCGCATACTCTTTAAATTGAAACAAGTGAAACCTGATTTCTGCAAATCTTTAATTTATCAAAAAACATTTTTTCGTTAACTTTTTATATTTATTATTTTATTTTTATTATTACTTTAGAATCAAAAAATAAATTTCAAACATTTTGACATATTGAGTGTCATGTCATTCACACATGAATGGTCTGGGTTAATAGTCAAATTTTCATGACATTCGATGTGTTAGAGAGCTGGTTATTTAGTCAAAATCCCAAAAGCGGTTGAACAGATGAATGGTTTTATACCAGAGCCCCACGATGGTCGTATTGATTTCCAGAATTTCTAAAAATAATAGAAATTAAGATATCATCAATTATATAAATGTATTTATATTAAAATTGATGTTAAATAATTTTAAGAAAATAACTCTAAAACAACATATAATATCCAAGCACAATCCGAATTTCCTTAAGTAATAAAATTAAATACAAATATTTTCCTAAATAAATAAATTTAAACGTTTGATTTTTTAATTTAAATATAGAAAATAAAATATAATTGATCAATGAGCATCAACCTTTACTATATAAAAGATATGTTGATATTATATTTTTGTTTTTTTTTAAATGAGGCTGATGCACGTTTAAATTTTAGGAATTATCTACATTACAACGTGGCTTTTACTTTTCTTTGAAAATGAAACGAATTGAGTTTAACCTTTCCTGGATCTTTTGGTTGCATGAAAATTCCTTTGTTAACGAGACTGGAATTTATAGGAGGCAAATTGATACAGATTTGTATACTTCACCGAACAGTTTTTGTGAATCGAAATATAAATGAAATGTGATTTGAGGCTTAACTTATCGCTCTTAGTCGTTGTCTTTAACTTTTGCTTAATCTGCAGAAAGTACTAATAAACTAAGTTCTGTGTTAAATCAGAATGTTTATTCTAAATATTTTCTTTAAAAAAAATAAAGAAAACAGTGAATAAAATACTTTTACAAGATGTTTAAAAAATCAGAGGTTTGCTTCTCATGATGGTTCTAAGAAATAAATTGAAGTAAAATTATCTAATAACAATATGCCTAAATATTGCTTAATTGTACCTTCTTCTGAAAGATTTAAAAACTTTAAAAATGCATTGTTAAAACAATGAATTAAATTTCAAAATTGTATCATGATGTCATAAAATGCAAAATATGTTCAGTGATAAATCTAATACACATTTAACAATAACATCTCAAGATAAGTATTATGAGATTGCCTCAGAGGAATTGGAATACAGGGTTACATACTGAACTTATAAGGAATTTTCACGAAGGTTTTGCAGTTAGTATTGGGAAAAGTGTGTTCAGTATAAAGAAAGGAGTCATACAAGGATGTGAATTGGACATTTAATATTCAACTTGGTATTTGATTATGTAGTGAAAAATGCAGGATGAGAAAGACTATCGGGTAAAGTCAGAATAATTTGCGGTAAAGGAAACGAAAAAAAGATTAAACAGATTAGCGTATGTAGATGACCTGTGCTTAGTGGACGAGGATTATGGGATCTAAGAGAGAAATTTGAAAATACTAAACACAAGATCATGAATCTCAATGGACCCAGATATGCAACGGCAGAAAGCGAACTCAAGACTGGAATTGAATAGGTGGATGAGTTCAGTTCAATAATCGATTACAGAAGAAGTGCAGAGAAAGATATCAGATCAAGAGTTCAGAAAGGTACAAAAAAATTGAAAACTCTAAAGCCAGTATTAAATAACATCAAGTTGTCTCTCTGGAACAAAAGAAACATCATTTCTAGCTGTGTATTCCCGTCGGCCTACTACAGCAGTGAAAACTGGAGAACAAACGTAGATCATGTTCAAAGGCTGGCAGCATTCCACAACTTATGTACCAAAAGAGCACTTGGAGTACATAAGACAGAGAGGATTAAGATGAAACTGTTAAATATTGGCTTACCACATGCAATGGATATCTTAGCAAAAAGACGACTTTCATACTATACAAAACTGGAATTGGGTGAGTTTTCGGAGAACGTGAAAAAGAAGTCAATGTGAACTATTCAGAGGACAGACAGTGAGTTGAAAAAAACGAAACACCTGACAGAATATTTCAAAGTCGACTTGAACTGGTTGTTTGGTGATCAGTTCAAATTTGATGATTTTTGCTGAGCATTCCAAAACGAAGACCTATTAACTCGGGATTAAATAAAATTGAGACAATCATAAATACAATAAGAATTGTGTGAGAGCGAGACACCAGAGAAATGATGAGACTCATTCTACCTGTTCGCGTTGTGATTGTCTTTTACCCTTACTTGAGCTCAATTTAAATTAAAATATTAAATAAATAAAATGAAGTAAAATTAAATTAAATTAGTAAAAAAAATTAAAAAATTAAATACAGTATTAAATTAAAAGTACATGTAAATAAAGCAATTAAATTAAAATATTAATTAAATAAAATCATTAAATTAAAATAAAGTAATTAAACGTAATCTAAATAAATAAATTAGATTAAAAAATATGTCTATGAATATATCTATATAAAGATTGTGATAAACCATCATTTTCATTTAGTTTCATGATGGTGGTTTCAATATGCATGTATTACTGTCGATAATTCGTTCTCTTTCTTCATGATAACGTCGAATCTCTTCTAAAAACATTATTTTCAAATTTTGATCAGTGATTGTTTTGACAGTGTAAAAAATGTCTTTGTCCATTTGAATGGATCTATTAGACTTGAATAATTGTTATGAAGTTACAGTGTCATCGGCACTGCTAACGGGTGATAAATTGTAATTTTGCAACATTTTTTGAAATATAATTTTTTTACTCTTAAAGTCTGGATTCACTCTTAAACGCTGGCAAATCAGGTGTGTATGAGGTATGTATGAGGTGTGTTTTGTCTCTGTATGTAAGTATTGTTTGTGTGTATGAGGGGTAGAACATTCTTTTCTATAATTTAAACTATTCTTAAATGCTGTGAGTTATTTTTATCATCTGTTTAAACGTATTTTATGATTTTTAATTGGCTATTTATTTTTAGATTTCCAATTTTCATTTGGATTTTACTATCGAAGGATGTTAAGTCACTGTTAATTGCATGTGACTGTAATAAATCTGTGTCTATGAATTAAGTCCAATATCGAGTATGTAATGTAAAATGTATGTGTGAATGTAATTGTTTATAATTGTGTGTGTATGTGTTGAAAAAAATCGAATGAAAAATTTGACAACAATTTCGTAAAACAATTGAAAAAATGTTAAAAGCAATTGCGTAGAAAAATTTGTTTAAATTGATTAATTTAATAAAATAAAAGTTGGCGAAAGTTTAATTGTGTTATAATTGCGTGAATATAATGATAATCAAATGGAAGACGAAATAAGTCTTTTGCAGTCGGCGGAGAGTATTGATCAATTTTTGGAATTGAATAAAAATTCCGAAAATAATGTTGAATTATTTCAAAATGTTTTCATTGTTATATTGCTGAATTAAAAGCAAATGAAAAACATTTTGACGAAATTATGTTGTTAATAAATTAATTAATTCAAGTGATTGGCAAAAGAATTAAGCAATTTACAGATGAAAATTTGAAAATGATTAATGAAAAATTCAATAGCTCTGAAGAATTAAAAGAAAAGTTGGGATTTGAAAAGTTTCAGTTGATTAATTATAATACGACTGATTTGTATAAAAATGCATTAAAATCTCAAATGATAAAAGATTACAATATTACTTCTATTGCCGAAATTCGATTTGTTCCATCATCGTTATTCATGGATCATATTGAAGAAAATTTTGAGTACGATACAGTCGATAAACGTATGAATGGTCAATTAGTTTGTATGATATTGAGAACTATTCTTGATTTGATTCTTATGAGAACAAACCAAATACTTCCGCAATTTGCTAAAGATGATTCAACTTCAACAGCCGTGGATGTAAAATCGATATTGACATCTTCTCTAAATCAAATGTTTTCTCACGATTCTGTTGCTTATTTAACTTTAAAATCCATTTATGACAGAAAACTTGTGTCTTTTTTTATCAAATCTTGATCATTTGTTGCAACTGTGGTTGAATCAATCACCCAAGGAACAGAAAAATTCAGAAAAAGAATTGTTAATATTGAAAACCGAAAAACCCTCCGCTGAGATACAACACTACCAAGACTCAGACCGCACGACTGCCCGATGGAATCATACATCATAGTGTTTGCTGAGATCAAAGAGCTCAACAAAAACTTGAGACGAGACCATATTGGAGCAGAGCATCTTATCAAACAACGCATCAAACAGAGTTTTAGGGCAACAACTTCAGAACAGTCAATGCAATTGCCGAAGAGAGAGAAGAAAGGAAGATACGTGAAAGCCCTCATAGCTTAAAATAATACACTTGTGCAGGGTGGCTAAAGAAACATCCAAAAGAATCACCAAGAAAACCAGACGAGCCAAAACATCAGAAAGCAGGCAACTTGGAAACACCGACAGAAGACAAACTTCAAACCAACCAATCCAAATCTCATTTACCGAACGCAACTGTGAGTATTCCGAGAAATCAGAATGAATAGATATCTGAAGAAACTTACAAGGACTACCGACTAACTGACATGAAGGCGAAAGGAGGTTTTCAGTACCAATATCACGGATGTTACGCATCCACCGTAACAGCCAAAGGCATGTGCGGTCATGGTACCAAGTTTCATGGCTGGTCTTTCATCACTGGCAAACCGACTGCTCAGGTGCGAAAAGACACTGACTTTGTAGGAGGTCTATCGGGGGTCTTTAGAATTTTAGTTTGGAGGGGACCCTTTAAAGAGCCTTAGGCACAATACCATTCGAAATGGATTGGAAGCCCACACCTTTAACAATTTGTTCTGACATGGTGTTTATGAATAGAAATGCAATGGGTGAGATGCAACATATATTGGAGAGATTGCTAATATGTTCAATTGGTAGCCTCAACCAACTTATTGAGAATTTTTGATTAGCGTGATTTCAAACAAACGATTACATAGTCATTGATTTTGCATTTATTTATAGGTGAATTAAATAAAATCAGTGACCTGAAGATGACGGTTGATCCGTCAAAATATATTGTTTTTAAATGTATATTCAATGGATGAATTTTGTTTTGATTATTTAATTGTTTGAATAATCAGAGACTCAAGTAACTTTCAATCGAGAGTGACCAAAAATAATGAAAATGCAAATAAAATAAATGTAAAATTAAAAAAAAGAAAGAATTCAAGCATTAAATGTTAGAGAAAATGATAATATTTGTCTTTATTTTATTTTATTAAAATTCAATTAAAATTGTATTAGTAAAACATAAAACATTTTTTTTCTCAAAGAGAATATCAAAAGTTATTGGCGGTAGTTTTATTTTATTTTTATGGATAATTCAAAACGATTGAAAATAATTTTATTACTTAATAAATAAAACTTATTTTCTAAAATTATTGTTTTAATCTTCTTAATCAACTTTACAAATATAAATAATTAATTTTGTTTATTCGTTGGATATATGAAATAATGTTTACTGAGTACATAAAATAACTTTTAATGTTCATTATATAATTATTTATTTAACAACCATTTATTCATATAATAGTAATGAGAATTTACTTATCTTTATTTATACAGAAATTTTGGTCTACTGTTTCAGGCGTACACATATTCGAGATAGAATTTATTTTTTGTTTTAATAGACCTGCTTGTTTTTCTATTTTGTCGTACAGAATCATTAAATATTAAGTATTCATCTTTTAGATTATAATTTGTAATTACAATTTAGATTATAATTTTTTAAATTCAAAAATTTTTTATAAAAGAAATGATATTCTAGTATATATATTTATAAACGCCAAATTGAAAAAATTGATAATACAATCAGTCATATTATATTTATAAAAGCAAGACATTCTTTTTTTTAACGCTAGAGTTTTATTAATTGAAAAGTATCATGTCATGTACTTCTATTTCTATCTTATAGTCGTCTTCAATCTCATCATTCCCATCATCGTCTTCTTCTGATCGGGTGGAATCCGAGCCAATCTATGGTACAGCATCCAGCACTGGGTACATTAGTTCAACTCGAGCTGATTTTGTAACTATGCCTTTTCTAGTAAAAGTACTCCACACTTCGAAAGATTTGATACTTATTTCTTGTGACACATTATTCCTCGATTCATTTATCCGTTCCATCATACAAGCCTAGCTAGGGAAGCGAGGAATTTTTGCAGGTGTACAGTCAGCTGGTTGACTTTTATCTTGTAACCAAGTTTCATAACATTTGTGATAAGTACCTTTGAATAGGTTGTTCCATAACATATCGGATGGTGGAAAAATATTCGTAATTTTCTACCATGAATGCACATCATTGTTGCATTTGAACCTTTCAGAGAAGCACGGGCTTCAACAATTAAATGGTAGCGAAAGGCATCTCATTCCAAGAGTCTCGGATACAGGATGAAGTTACTTCACATCTTGTTAATCTACGCCATGATGATGTCTTGTATTTGAATACAAAATTTAATGTTTTCAAAAATTTTAATATATATTCCACAAAAGATGTGGGGACATAAATAAAAAATGGGCATTTTCAAATATTAAAAAAATATCTAAGGCATCATTCAGATGATCCGATTCGGATTATTTAATTACCAATAGGTTTTTTCAAATAACATGTAATATATGTCACCTTTATTATTTATATTATTTATTATGTTAATTACATTGTTGCCTGTGAATCAACAACGAGAGTCGGATTATTTATATATGACAACCATCGTTTAAAGACAAATGAAAAGTTCTATGAAATCCAGAAATTTAAATACAACTCATAATATTCATAAAAAGAATCAATGCGTTTGCAATTATTGCAGTCATTCCTTCTTTCTAACTATTGACTTTACTAGATGTTCTTAGAACAACCTCGGAAATATTGATAAAAATTACTTCCAACCTCCAAGTTTTATTATAATATAAAAAATGATTAATACTGATATTTAAACTAATTTATAATTTTTTGAGAAACAATTTGTTTTATAAATCTTAAACCCTTATAAATAACAATACTTATAATATTAATATTTGATATTATTTTAAAAATTTTATAAATTTTAAATTACAATAACATTATAAAATAGTTAATCATATCGTGAAGTTTTATTTATTAAAAATATTTTTCTTATCATTCTCTAATAACTATCTTTAATCCAATTTTATAATTTTAAATTATAACAGCATTTAAAATTATTTAATAGTTTCATTCAATTTTATTAATTCTTAAAATTTCTTTTACAATCAATATACTAAAAAATTTCTTCCGTGTTTCTCGAAATATAAGACACTGTCTTACATTAATTTTGATAGAAAAATTACTAGTAGGTCTTATACTAGCATATTTTCGAAATTAGAAATCTTAGAGTCTTTAAATTTTGAACTAGGTCTTTGACGGGGGATGTCTTATAATTGGAGAAAGACGGTACATGGTACATTTCATTTTACATTAGTTCAACAATCTTAATAACATGTCCTAATTCTTAACAGACTCAAAACCACCGATCTAATCGCAGTCAAGGATTTTTACGGAACGCGGTGATCAATAAACAATTCATTAAAACATAGGTGATTAATAAATAGGTGATGTAATAATTTGATGTATTACTGCAGTGGTTCTCAACCTTTTTTCATATAGCGCCCCCTTTTATAAATTTTGGAAACGTAAAATTGCCAGCGCCCCCATTCTCCCAAAGAAAATTCTTCTTCCAAAGAAAATAAATTGACAAAAATTAGTGAATCAATAAAAAAATCAAATTCAACATAAAAACTCAAACAAAAGAAGAAAAAAACGATTGTATAAGCCCCAAATTTAACGAAGTTATCGTATTTTAAATAACTTGTTAATTAAAAGTAAAACTATTTGTCAAAAAAATATTTTCAAAGTTTTTTATAAAAAATTGTTTTAATGGAAAAATATTCTTCAACAAAAATACCTTCATAAAATAAAAGAATAAATAATTTAAATTCACAATTTTTCTATATAAACTTTAAAAATGTAAACAAAGTGATGTTTACAATTTGTAAAAATGTATTTTTCATTTTGTAACTTATACAGAACTTTATACAGTATTTAATGAGAACCCTGGGCCTGATGTTTTTTGGGAAGCTTATCTATATCCTACTTCAACGGAGTCAATGTAAAACGAAGATCTCCTCTGTTGATAATATCCAATGGATTTCTTTTTCTGTTCAACAGATTCATTACAGTGCTAAAACCAGCCTCCAGTAGGTACGTTAATGGAAATGCAAGTAATAGCAAATGCATCTGAGACCACAATGTAGGATTCAGAGTTTTCATTCTTGATTGTTGCCGTAAATTCATCAGTCCTCCATTGCTAAAATTTATTTGACACCTTTTATAATTCTGAAAATGTAGCAACTCATCCGGTAGTTCAATTTCAACATTAGAAATTTAACCTAAAAAGGATTAGTCATCCATGATTCAATTTTCATTGCAATAATATCATGAAAGCGAGTTTCCATATCTTTCTTTAATTCTAGCAAATGATTACAATACCATTCAACATTTTTTAGCAATACTTCGATTATTAAAGAAGCAAGCTCAGGAACATTGTAGAATTCCTTTCTAAGAATGTTCTGGCGGAATAAATCAAGATTCTTGGTAAATGTAAAAATGATTCGTTTGCAATCAATAAGTGTTATTATTTTGCCTTGAAGTTGCAAGTTCATTTTATTAAACTTTTGTTATAGTTCAGCCGGGTAAAACACATCCTTCTTGATTTTCCTCAACTCATTGCAAAAGTCAGAATTATTCTCTTCTTCAAAGAATTCAAGAATACTGTCAAACAACTCAATAAAGCGATATTGACAATTTCCTTTAGAAAGCCAACTTACATCAGTATGCAGCGAAAGTTTATTATGTTTTTCATCATTTTTCTCACAAAACTGATGAAAAATTCGATCATTCTTGGTATGACTTTTGATTTTGTTCACAGCTTTTATGACTATGTTTAAGGAATCATGTAACTGTGGACTAAGACTTTTAACAACAAGATCATGTCTATGAATCACGCAATGAATGGTAAAAATGTCTGGAACTTTCCTTTTTAAATAAGTTGTAAAACTACGACAAGGCCAGTAATAGATGGTGCATCATCTGTTGCACAAGCAATTATGTTCATTAAGGGCATATCATTTTTAATGAAAAATGTTTTCATTAGATTTAATACAGTTTCTTCTTTAGTATCGCAGGTTAGTGTTGCAGCAAACAACATCTCTTCTTTTAAGCTAAAATATTCACATAGTCAAGTATTAAAACAGAGTTGTCTGGTGAAGTTGACTCATCGATCTTTAGCTTAACATCATCAGCCATTTCACCCATACGCCTTTGAACAGTACCATTTGCAATAATGTCTGCAATAATAGATGAGACACTCAAACCATAATCAACTTTCCCACTTGTTCTTTTAAACATTGAAGAAATTGTTGATTGTTTTTGAAATTTCTCACAAAGATTCTTAAAATATTCAATTGGCTTATCCTTCTTATCAGCATGTATAGCTTGCTAATGTTCTTTTAGACGACTAGGCTTCATAGATTTATTGGAAATAATTTTTGACACAGAAGGCACATTGGTTTTTGTTTGTCAATTGATGACTCAATAAAACCAAATTCCAAATAGTTGACTGAATATTGTACTGACTGAGTACAAAACATTTTCCACGGTTATTTTTTAAAGTTACTCGTCTGCAGTGTTTTTTTCTAGTAAAAAAGGTTTGGGAACTCATTTTATATCAGTTTTTACCTTATGTCAGAAAGTACTATAATTGAATTTTCCCACTGAACACAAATTTATTTTACAGGAAATTTAAGGACATAAACGTTTTTATAAGAAAATGAGAGACTCAAAGAGTTTATTTATAATAAAAACCGACCTGACTAAAGTTTATGTGGAAAAATCAAAAATGTATTCCACTGTATTATGATACTGTACCGTATTAGGATTTAAAACAACTTCCAGAGTTTTCTCATGTTTTCATCAGACAAATCATCTTGATTTCTTTTCTTGCTTTGTGAGTTTAGAGCTGAATGTTTGCCACGAAGTAGCCAATAGTCTACGTACTTTGTAGGATCAAAATATGTTAGTGGAGGGCCGACCATTCTGATGAATAAAAGTGCCGAGACAGTTTTTGTCATAAGCAAAGCTCTCGTTGGAGTGATTATCAAATTTATTAGTGAGAATCCCCTTTCACACTCGCTGGAAGAAATGGAAATTGTATTAAGAGCATGTATCAGAGGAAGAATTCTTTCAGAATATGTTCTTTCCGTAAGATAATCACTGAATCCATGAATGATTTCTCTTGCGTTAAGTTGTAGCCTGCTACACAATTTCTCAATTTCCGCTTCTCCAAATGTCAACGGTTGTTCATGCTATCTGTCCAATGGCTCTGATCTAGTATGCTAGTCCATTGAGCTAGTTCAACATCCTCATTAGACAGTAATCTTTTCGCAATTGATTCGCTAAGTTTCTCGTAAAAGACATTTGCAACAATGTGAGGGTCATTTTTGCAGCTTCTGTTGTGTAGTACAATTTCATTAAATATTAGATGCTCAGCAGCTGCTGTTGCACTCCTGTAGTATGGGCCTGAATTTTCCCTTCGTTCCACGAACACCTGTACGAGTGATTTTAAATTACTTTTGCTTCTGACTGTATGTATTTATTAAATTATGACCATTTTAATGTGGGCGAAAATATGTGACTTATAGACTGGAGTGACTTATTTATATTTGTAATAATTTTTTAGTTTTTTAAGTTAGATACTACTTATAACAAGAAAAATAAGGAATTTAGATACATAGAGTCAATAATGGTTGAAAATAATATTTTTAATTGTAAACTTATTTTCTTTGCATTTTCTAAATACAGTGAGCATGATGGGATTGTCCTTGATCGACAAAGGATTCCTAGAACAATATTCGGCGTCACAATTTAAAGAAAATGCATTTAAAAATGTAGAATTAAATGAAGAAAATTATTAAAAGAAATCCTTTTTTACAGAATTATTTAGAAAACTAATTCCTAAAGCAATTGTTTTATAATCGTTTGTTTAGCTTTCTTATTAAAATAAGGGAAAGTCTGAGTATTTTCTGTGTTGTAAATATAAAATAAAATATAATTACATTATAAATTTTATAAAAAGTAATTATTTGTGTCTATAATTAATAATCAAATCAGAAAAATAATTATTTCAATAATCATTATTAAAAGTCTAGTTATATAAAATCTAAGAAGCAATGGAAATATAATCAAAAAAAATTAAATATTAAAAAAAGGAAATAATATTTAGAAAATAATAATTTAAGATAAAAATATAAAAATAAAATTTGATTAAACAATAATTAAAACTTTTATTTAATTTAAATAATACATTAAATAAATTATTGTACAAAATATAAATAATTTTTTAAAAATATTTTTCATTTAATGCGAAAGAAATATCAATAATATCATACCAAAAAAATTTTTGGTGTACAAGCTTTTATAATTTGTCATATATTTGCGGTTCTGTATCTATTTCACCCACTTCCCACATTTTTTGACTGAATTATCAAAGC
>MQRK01218062.1:244066-264701 GCA_001938485.1 Girardia tigrina
AACAAATGAAACGTAATAAAAGCTTGTAATAATAATAATTATTATGATTTGGTAATTTGGTAGAGTTTGAATTTTATTCATGAAAATAAACAAAAAGATTGCTATGTAATACAGTGTATTAATTTGTAGATAATCGTAAGTGGTTTTTTTGCAAAATAAATTAAAAAAAATATTTTTTTCAAAAGTTTTCAAGGAAAAGTGTATTGTCATCTAGAATACATCACTCCTGAAAATTTCAAGTCACCAGCACAACGGGAAGTGGGTGAAATTTCGATCGCAAGATTTGATCCATACAGACAAACAAACAAACAAACAAATGAAACGTAATAAAAGCTTGTAAAAAATGAAAAATATATAAATATTTTTTTTAAAAAAAAATATCAAATCTGCAATAAAATCAAGTATGTTATTGTAATGTATTACTGATTAATCGAATTAGTAAGTAACATACGGAATAATGAAAAAAAAATGTAAAATCGAGTATGAATGAAATAATAATAAATTATTTAATCAATTAATATTATAATATATTAAATTATCGAAAAATCGACGCGTCATCGTCATTGACGCTCCTCATTACCATATTGGCACATGTGTTCTGAAATTCCATGACAGTGGTTGACGCGAGCTATTTTTGTAGAGCGCGACCGGTGAGACGCGAGCCGATTCCATGGCTGACTCGTCACAGCAGACCTTTCGAATCTCAGAACTCATTTGCTATTCATGACGGCCGCATTAACTCCATCAATATTCATCGATTTTATAAACAACATTCTGTCAGTCTCTTGTTGTCAGACGTTGTCCTGTTTTGCCAGGATTCGTGTTTATATTCCGCTGGAATCTTGAGGAGGATGAAAGGGAAAATAAATCACATTTCCTGTTTAATGAGAATTGACGATATGATTCATATTTTTATCAATTTGTTTTTTTTATTTCCTGTTATTTATTTGGTTTTATTTTAATTGTAAATATTTTGTTTAAATGTTTTTGAATAAAAAAATTATTAAAAATTTTTATTGTGTTTTTTGTAGAAAGAAAATCGAAATAAATGTAAATAAATGTGTATTATGTATAAAGGAAATATTTTTCATTTATTAGAAATTAATAAATAAAAAAAAAATAAATAATAAAATTTCCGGGATATTATTACCACTTTCAATTAATTAAACAGAAATAATAATTTTATTTGTGCAAATTATTGCCACTATAATAATAATAATAATAATAATTGTGAGGAATATTTCGTGTTTTGATGTTTTTGTGCAGTGTTTGCATGTTTGAATGTTGTGTGTTTATTTGGGATTGTGCTTATTATTAGGGATGATTAATATTTTAATTATTATAATTTGAAACTAATTTATTTATATTTAGATTTAATATTCAAATTTTTAATTTTTATTATTGTAACTTTTAAATAATTTTATTGATTTTAATTTTGTAAATTTTTAAATAATTAAAATCCAAATAATGTTTTTAAATGATTATAAAAAGCAATTTTATTTTAGCCAATAAAATTTTAATTAAATAATTTTCTTCAAGTTGGTTCAGATTGGAATGAGAAGTATTAAACATGGAGTGATTGATCTAAGTGAAAGCAATATTATTGATTGTCATAGAGATGATTAATATTGTCAATGTAATAAATGTTTATCAAATGTGTGAGTTCTCTTAACAATAATAATAAAAATAAGAAGAAGAAGAAGAATTAGAATAATAATGTTAACCTAATTATTAAAATAATTATAATTTAATCTTTTTACGATATAATATTTGTATCGGGTGCCTAAAAGTTCAATAACTTTCATCATCCAGAGTGAGCAATGGCAAACAATTCACTTTTAGAACATTAATAATCTAACTCTTCTACTAAATCGACTGAACAGATATTTTATTTCTAAGGATTCTAAGTAAACTATGTATAAGCCAATATAAAAAAATATGAAATGAACCAGTTAAGGAAATATTTGATCCTTAACAATCAAATCGCTAGGATCACTAGAAAAAAAGATCGTTAAATCCTGTTTTACTTGAAATATCTTCTTTCTCTCTCTTTTGACCTTAGCCGTTGGGCCGTGGGTGCACCCTTGAAATATAAATGAGTATAAATTAAACTCGAAAGGAAAGAATAGTTCATCACCTCAAAGATAGGTAAATTGAAAAGGATCATATTAAATAATTTACTGAAGGTTAAGAAGATTTAATGTGGGTTGGTTCTTTCAGGGTCTGGTCAGCAGAAAATCTTTGAAGCCACATTAATAATATATTTATTTTATTTATTAAGTTTGCACAATTTATTTATCATACAGCCCCTCAATTTAGTAACTTTTGATATTTAAATAAATATTTATTTTTATTTAGAAAATTGAAAATATTTTTTTCTTTTTAAAAATAACTTTTCCCATATCAAATTAAAGAATTAAAATTAAAGAACTACGCTTAAAATATATCTAAAACATATTTTAAAAGCATAAAATCAAAAAAGCAAAAAAAATCGGAGTTTAATTAAAAGAATTAAAAATATTTTTCAGTTAAATTTGTATTTTTTTCAGAAAAAAATAGTTAGACAATTAAATATAAATTAATAACAAAAATTCAGTTTTTTTAATGTCAATTTTTTTAAACTATTAATAATTTATTCAACAATTAATTAACGAAAGATCTTTAAAAAATAATAAATATTTTTCATTTATTTTAAAAAGATGATTAATTCATTATTATTATTGAAAATATTTTATTTATTATTTAAAAGTAATATATTTCAAAATAATTATTGTTAAATACAATTTCCATTTTTTATTTTAATAAATAAATATTTTTTTATTCATTATATTTTATGAATAAATAAAATACTTATTGAAAATAAATTTATTTGTTAATAATGAGCTTCAAATTTCAGATCTTCTAATTTAATTAATAATCATTTTTATTAATGTTTATTACAATGCACAGACTCTTTTATTGGTATATCCCCAGATCAGCGCTTCCCAAAACAGCTGTTTTGGGAAAGCGCTGTTTTGGGAAGCTCTGTTTTGGTGTATAACCCTTTTATTAAGGTTAAAAACATATATTGTCAAATATGGTTTAAAAGGGATTATATACTTTTGCTGTATAATAGCTCAGATGGCTCATTTGTATTCACACTTTTTATTCATTTTTCTATTATTTGATTTTAAAATTGATCTCCAATTTTTTTCTACCCGATTTGTTCATAACTAAGTCTATTTATTATTTTAGCTTCGGGAAAGGCTTTGAGTCTCATTGAAATAGAATCATTGAGCTGAACGTCGCCGGTTGTCGTATAGGATCCATATTTAATCCCACGTTACAATTCGATCCAGAAACGGGTCGCTTTGATTACGCAAAAGCAGAGAAGAACACACATTAAAACGACGTTTTTTTTTATTTTCCTTTAATTTGTGCGGCACCCACTTGTCCAGCTTTTTCACTTTCTTGATTTTTTTTCAGATGGCGAACAACTGTTGATTGGTGAACGTTCAGTTCTTGAGTGACTTCCCGTGAATTTTAATGCGGGTCGGCATTGATTAACTTCAAATGGTCGTCACCAACTTGTGATGGTCGACTACCGTATTCTTCATCTTCAGGGCTCCCGTTGCCACTAAGAAACTTAGAAAACCAATGTTGTACTGTTCGTAAATTAGTAGTATGTTGTCCAAAAATCAATGTTAATATTCTGAGCCGTTTCTGTCGCTTTTCGACCTAGTTTGAAATCGTATGATTAAATTGTTCTCATTTCCTTCTTTTCTAACATTTCTAAAATAAAATAAATACACCTTAAATTAACAACAATAATGTCATACTTGGCATCAAAATACAGAGTAAAGTTTAAGCTTTAAAGTAAATTTAAATATGAATTTATTTATTAATTATTTTCTACATATTTCGAACAATGAATATTAAATACATTAAAAACGACATTTCTTTTACATCAACCTAATAAATCCAAGCCTATTTATACCCATGTCTCGTTTATACACCGTCCGTTCATATTCAGATCTCTTCATACCCGGTCCATTCCTATCCTGTCAGTTTATGCACAGTCTATTCGCAATCAGGTCTTTTTATAGGAACATTGGCGGAGTATTATTTTATTTTGACCCACTCCAGCTAATTTAGGATCACTTTAGCTCGTCCCAAACAAAATTCAAAAATAATAAAAATAATTATTAAAAAATAAATATTTTTAATGTCTTTTTTTATTTTTCACTATTAAGATATCTTGTTAAACACTTCGAATTCCATTTTTAAAAATTATAATACTAAAATTAAAAAAATAGTTTCTAATATCATTTATATTTATTTAGATCTTGTATTTATATAATTCTAATATCATGTATTTTATATTTTTTAATTTCATGTACTTTAAGGCTAATAAAACTTATAGTTCTGATCCAGCCTATTTGACTAGAAAATTTACATATGTTTCACATGGCTATGTAGAAATTGTAAACAGCCTATAGCCTAAATAACAATAAGCACCAAGTTAAAATTTAAATATAAAACAATTAAATTAGAATTAAAAATTAAGTAAAACAATATTTCACAAGTAATTAAACGGTTTACGCTACACAGTTAATGCAATAAGTATCATCATCATCCAGTACTCCATTCTATAGAGAACAGGTCTCGTTCGGCCAAATATGGCAGCCACGACACTGCAACTAATCCTCGTTGAATTTTGCACCACAGCACTTTGTCATGTTGTACTGCAAGCTTACTGGAGTGTTAATTTGCAAACATTTGTTTTTACCAAGTTTTTGATTGAAATTGTTACCGGATTTCTTGAAACTAGCTTTTGGTTTTGCTGCTTGTAGTGTTTTCAAATTACACGATTTGAAAATACCCGGGTATTCGAGTAGTAAATCTCGAAACTACCCGCGTTACCCGAGTTACCCGGGTAATTTGAAAAATTCAAATAAATTCGTTAAAATTATATAAAAAAACAGTAAATAACAAAATGCAAAAATGTTAGTAAATTGACTTTAGTTTATTTATTTAAAAAATAATATTTATAGGGTTGTTCTAAAATATAAAATTTATTGTTCCAAAATATAAAAATTATTGTTTCAAATACAAAAATTATTGTTTTAAAATATAAATTTTTTGCAATATGAAATTCGTAGATTACAACGCAGAATGCATAAATATATAATTGAGGTACAAAAGATTAAAAATCAAATTCGATGTAAAGTCAAAAATTTATTTGAAAAAAAATTTAATTGAAAAATATTCTTGCTTCCGCCTTATCTAAGAGATTTTTGGCTTTTTGAAATCCCGACACAAAACTTTCCCCATAGACATCGAAAATGTCTTTCAATCTTTCTTTGACATCCTCTCGACAATTTCGAAGAGGTCTTCGACTCCTATAAACAACCTGTAAATATCCGAAAAACTCTTCGATGGAATTCAACATTGGAGTATATGGCGGCACATTAAAATGACAAAGGGCACAAGTCATGAAAACTACAGGAAGCAGATGTTTCTTGGGCATTTTGTTGAGAAAGATTTGGAGTAGAAATTGAAGTTATACTTTGTAAACAAGTACTTGATTCAAACGTAGGCTGCTCAAATGTATTTATCAGCGTAGAGCCTAGGCTTGCATTAACCCCACTCTGTTCAGAACATGAAGGCATATTGTCAGACTCAAATCTTACACTACATTCATGTTTCTGTGTAGAATTGTCTTGAAACCAAACTGGTAGATTACTATTAGATGATACAGCAGTATCTACTTCTCCTCCAACCAAAAAAGAGGCAATCTGTGAATCTAACCTCTCTTTAGTCACACTACCTGAGTAAGTAATTTCTGGGATCACATTTGAATTCCAGGGAAAATACCAGTCGCTCTAAATTCAGCTTGAGCTACTTCTATGGTCAAGCAAACTCCTGAATTCCAATTTAGTTGGTTTACGGCCTGCAACTCTTTTGTAAAACTTTAAACCTTCTGTGTTCCAATGACATTTTAGCGTTTTAAACAGTGGCTTGTCATCTTGCTGAAGCCAATATGTGGTATGAGGAGGAAAGCGCAGAACTTCAAAATTATTTTCTTTCATCAACTGTATAAATTCAAGGTGATAAACGTGACTGCCATGACTATCAATTAGTAGCACTTGTTCACGAAAAATCAATAAATGTCCTGTATGCAGATATTCGTTACAGAATAGAAATAATGTTTTTGAGATTTGTATATAATTTTCATTAAAAATTTACAATAAACGATGTCACAAACTTCTGATAAGTTACAAAGTGTGTTTTCGGTTATCATGTTTCGGCAGCATCACAATAAACTTTTTTCCAATGTCGACGAACAAGTTTTCATTAATCCACCCAACATCGGAACAACGAGTAAAGCTCTTATCTGGCACAGCTTGTAACCATTAAGTTTGTAATAGCTTCTCTTTAAAGATAATCTGTCCTAAAGATAAACTGTCCCATTCCATTAAATATTAGAACAATCGTAGTCGTCTGACCTTTCTTTGCATGCTGAATCTGATATAATTGCTGCCTCTTTATCCCTACTGCTTTGGAAGGTCAAAATGTATCTTGTAATACACTTTCGTGTAAATTCCAAATGTGAGATGGAACATCGAGAGCATTGTATTTCATCAATAATTCCTTGTATTCTTGAAACCATGCTGTTACTAAAGTTTTGTTCATCGATGACGCACGGTAAGTGGATAGAGATTACGGGGATTTCACAGATATCTCTCAATTTCGTCCCAAAAAGCCTTTTATCCTATAGTATCCTGCCATATTGCTTTTGCTGGACAAGCCTGAAGTGTTACATTTTTTTGAAAACTGATAAACTAAATCCCGAATGTCACGCTCCGTTAAAGGAAAAACTCTTCTCTCCATGTCTATTATCAATAATTTCAAATCATTTTCATTTGTAGACTAAAGTACTGGTTACGACCAATGCAATGATTACTACCTAATATTTTTCCTTTAAATCTACGCTGAAGTGTTGACTTAGGAACATTCTAAGCTCATGAAACTTGTCGCAGTGGTACTCTTTGGTGAAACCCTTCTAAAGCAGATTTCATATGCGTTTCTGCCCACGTATTGAGCTTTCTTTTGTAAACCTAACCATTCTGACTCAAGCGATCAACTACATTTTTAATTCGCCCACATATAAGACTTTTATCAGTTAATTTGCTGCATTTTTTAAATCGTGTCATCTCTTATTAAGAACTCTACAAAATACACATTACAATTGGAGCGGAAATTAATCGGTTTGACCGAACATTTGCCAGTTTTAGGGAAAATATATAAATAAATTAAATAATATAAATAATAAAAATAATTAATTAAATAAAGTTAATTTAAATAAAGTAAAAGAAATTAAATAAATAACTTAAATAATTAATTTAATTAATTAATCTTTAAAAAAATAAGTGTCTGTTTCTTTGTGAAATTAATTGGAAAAAATGTGTCTAAAAATAAATTTTTATTAATTCAAATTTACGAGATTTTCAATTCTATTTCGTTATTTCGATAAATCTAATGAGTAAAAAGTGTGCAAACAAATATCAATAGCAGTGAATAATTTTAAATCAATTAATAAAGGAGAAGTGTTCAATTCTAAATTTAAAAATTCTAAATCAGTGATTAAATCTCCTTACAATTCTTTGATTAATAATAATCCAGTAAATGAAATTGTTTCGAATTATCCGACTACAGCTCAGAGTTTGTTTGGCATATTTAAAGATTTCTGGTCTGTGTAATTGCCGTTATAAAATCTTGTTGTGAATCTTTGAGAAGCCGCTGGTACATTTGATATAAACTCCGTTCAGTAATAAAAGCATCACTATTTGATTCGATAAATTATTTTTCTACAGAGATCGATTTTATATTACAATCTTTTGAGAGGTTAATTGATTTTTTTTGAGAGGTAAATTGATTGCAAAAAGTAATTTATAGATTCACTAGACTGTTTGCGGTGAGTAGCGAGGAGATGTTTGGCAAATATTTCATTCGTCGCAGGTTTTGCATGACTAAAACAGTACATAATGAAATACAAATTAATACAGATTAACAAGTAATAATAATACACAATACAAAAAGTCATTACCGATAATGGTACTTTAACAATGCATCTTACTATACGCATCACCGTATCGATAAATTGCCTCAGCATCAATTTAAAATATTTATTTGATTAGGTTATCAAATTCAGTGCAAATTCGCTATTTAATGAACATTTGTTATAAGAACAGATAACTAATTTGAATTTAAATACAAGACGAAAACAATGATGAATACCATTTTCATTAACCGAAAATTGACAGATCTATCAATTGTTAAACTCACAAAATAATATATTCTAATGTAAATACTTGAGTCCCCATAAGTCTGACTTGAATGGAGTACGAAAATTCATACTGATTGTATCAAATACGACATTGGTTAATTAGATTGCATTTGATTAATAAAATATATAAATAAATACTCAACGACACATGTAAATATCCTAGATAAATATAAAGCGGATTCAACTGCATTATTAAACATCTCCGTTACCTTGCAGAGCATCTAACGATAGAGAAACAATATTTACATTCGTTATATTAGCTTACAATTCTATGTATCCATGGAATTTAGAAACCTATTTTTGAAGGCTATTATCAATAAATTTTCTCCAAACTTTGCACACTTACTCATTTTTGATGACAATAAATAATAATGTGAAAATTTTATCAAAAACTTTTTAAGGTCTTAGAATTGAGAAAAACGGTCCCATCAGAGTTCCTGAACAATATTATTGAAAAAGATCTACTTATAAATTACAAGTAATTTATTTTACGCAAAAAAGTAAAGACAAAAAAGTATTAATAAATTAATAAATATTAATACATGTAATTGTAATTTTCCTTTCTATAAAGCATAACAAGAACAAATTATCATGGCCAAATAAAGTTCTGCCAACATAAAAAATCGATACAAATTTTGTTTTGATTTACTAGTTCAAAGACTAAATGATAATCTGCCAATGGTTAACTAATATGAATGAAGTGGTAGAGTATTTTTACTTAAGTTTAAAATATAATTGCATTTATTTCTGTCCAATATTGGCAAATTATGTTTTCATTCAATCAAATGGAATTATTTGAAGAAAATAATAAAAATCATAACACAATTTGAAAAATATTTATATGGTCAAAGAGAAAAAACCGAAAAAGTCAAGTATGACAGAAAATAAATATTAAATAACAAATCTGATAGTTCTGGTCGACAATGTTTTCATTTCATATCAGATTAACTAGCGAATTTTGGAATTTGTGTTCTTCTTCTCTGGAGTGAAGAATAACACCAATGAGTATCTTTAGGGTTTCCAGTTTGAACGTTAAACGCGCTTCCAAAATCAGATTCCGATCCTATTCGATCAATTGTAATAGACTGTTCTTTTGAACTCTTCTCAATTGATCTTCTCTTCCTAAAATACTCAACATCATTATGCCTTTTTGGCATTACTTTGACATCTTCCATGATTTGACCATTAATGTCATTATGAATTTTCTTAGCACTCTCTTCGTGAATGAAACTGTTGAAAATAAAAGAACGTTTGTCATTGTTTTTCGATGAAACCGAATTCTCAGTACTTCCAACAACCAGTCTTATTTTCTTCGAATAATCTCTATGGATGGTTGAAATACGTTCCTTTAATGAATTTTCTGCGACTGACTCAAAGTTATCTATATCTGTCATCTTCATTCGAACTGTTTTTGTACTTTCTTCTATAAATGATTTATTTAAACTACATTTTTTATTAAAGCTATCGGCAACGTGTTGATAGTTACAAGTTACCTCTATGGATTCCTGTTTTCGTGATTTTTCCACAGTCGTTCTCTTCTCTGAATTATGTTTATCAGTACAAAGATTAGTCTGATTTCGTTGTTTAGTTTTAATCGCTTCTTGAGATTGTCTTTTTGTTTCATCAATATGTGGATTTGCTGATGTATAGTCAGATGCTCCATTTATAAGGGTTCTTATGAAATTCATATTTCTATTTGCGGTTGGTTTGAAAGATTCGCGAAAATCTTGACCATCGTCGATATCCTTCATCGGTTCAATTTGATGGGGTAAAGGTTGATAAGAATTCTTCAAAAAGGATTTCGAATCATCATGAAGTAGAGTGCTTTTATTACTTGAAGAATCAGAGATTTCTGATATACTATTTAATTCACTTACCTTAAACTTGTGAACACATACATCGTTTCCTCCAATCAGCGACCATGTATCTTCCGCTTCCACAAGTGTAGTATTTTTAATGTCTGTCAACTGTTTTGAAGTAATTTCATTTGAAGAAGATGTTTTGTCCGGCTTATTTTCTAAATTATCGCATGATTTTTCGTGGTAAGGAACTGGACTAACAAACGATTTTCGTTTGATTGATTGATTACTATTTGTTTTACAATCTTCTTTTTGTCCAGGAGCATTCATAGGATCTGTCTCATTGATTATGTTTTCAATACTGGAAGTCATATTTTTTACTATTTTACTATTTTTCTCATGGAGGGTTGTTTTCGTCCCACTTGGGTTATCACTATTATCCGTTTGATGAGATATTTTTGAAGCGGAATGCTTTTGATAAATTTTTTGACAATATAAATGAATCTCGCGATTCGTTTCTTCATCGAATTTCTGTAAAACTTTATTGAGATTAGCAGTAGTATATTGTTCATAATCATTAAAGTAATTTCCGACCTTATTATTAATTTGTGACGTAAAGAAGAACAGAGAATAAACAAACCCATTCTTTATCATATAAGATCCAACTGAAAAAAACAAGTTATAAAAATTTATTAATTATGGAAATATTAAAATGTTACTTCAAATCTTTCAGAAAGGACGAAAAGATTACTTTAATGTCCGCCTAAAATTGTAATAATAATAGTAAATGGATATATGCGTATATATCGGATATATACATAAAAAATAAACATAAAAATATATTTATGTTTATTAATTAAATTTATTTAATTAAATTTATTATATTTATTTACAAAATTAAAAATAAGACTTCATTTTTTCTGGTACAAATATTATATTCCTTAAAGGGAATATAACAATAGAAGAATAGTATCAATTGTGCTGGACAGACACTCAAGAAGTGTAATTGTTTTTGACTCAGGTATAGATGAGGAAAGGATGATAATAATTTAAATGGAAATTTGGAAACTTCAAAAATAGTGTTGGGTATTAGATATTTTGATTATTTCAAATATTTAATATATGTTTTTTGATAAATATTTTGTTTAAATATTATCAATTAAAGATTGTTTTGAAAATAAACTTTTCACGTTTTACAAGCTATCCGGGCATAATGAATGATATGAAAATCATTTTGGAATTTTTGGAAAATTCGATGGAAGCATCTGCTTCGAGATTTGGCAGAAGAAATTTGAAATGGTCATGAAAATTCAGAAGATTACTGATCCAGTCCCATATTTCCCCTTTCTACTATCGGGGGTTGCACTGAACATCTACATGGAATCGGACCAGAAGACGCAAAGCAGCTGTGATCAGTTCTTCAAGATATTGAACAACTCGTTCGGCCTGACTAGACGTTCTGCGCACAGTTAATTGATAAATTTACAGTATAACGAGGGCGAAAATATCGATGAATATGCGTCTCAGGTGAAAATGTTAGCAACAAAGGTCGACGATCTAACAAAGGCTGGACTGCCTTTCGAGTTGCAGGTGGATTTGGGGCGGGCCGGCGACCAACCCCTGACCGAAATGATCGAGTAGAGCCGTAGGTATTTGGGGATTAAAAAGGGTTTATTACAGGGTTCAATGGCAGCAGTACAACACGGAAACAACAACAAAGAAACAGGTAGTTCCGGAGGCCTGGGAGAACTCGATAAATCCAGAGCAAATCTTCAGAAAGGACCCTATGTTTATCGTGAGAGAGACCAAATCGAAGGAAAGCAATCATCATAAGGGTTCTCAGTGGCAATCAAACAGACAAACAATATGCTACAAATGTCAGAAACCGGGTCATATCGCAAAATATTGTCGGTAGGGAAACGAACAGTGGAGTTTGTAGGCGCCGGCTCTCTCCCTTCACAGTTGCAGGCGTTGCCGACGATGATCGTCACTGTAAATGACAGGTCAGCCATAGCGTTCATTGATTCGGGTTGTTCGAAAACGGTTGTTTGAAAAAGGTTAGTTAGTGATTGTATGTCGTTTTCTGACGGAGAAAGTATGGTTTTGGCAAATGGAAAGGGTGTTAGAGTGGGTTCGGGTGAAGTGCGGCTGAATATAAATGGCAGGATCATTAGGGTGGAATGTTCTATCATGGAACATTAAAAAATTTTATGTTACAAATAGTAACCGGTATTTCTCGAATGCCACCCTAAATATGATCATTTTATCAAATTTTGGTTATTTGCACACTTGAAAATAAGACCATTATCTTGTATACAAAAACAAATTGAGTTAAGCATAAATACAAAATAAATTTGCAAAAAACAAAAAAATGACAAAAATGATCAGATTTCGGGTAAGAACCAGTATATTCTAGGAAAACCAGTAAAGATTTGTTTCAATCTTTAATGATATTTATAAATAGTAAAAATAATAACTACATTTTTCTCTTTGGCCTTTGTCGACACCGAGTTTAGAGCGTTCTGAATAACGATAATTAAATTTAGGTCTCATTATTTACTAAAATAAACCCGGAGAGTTTTCAGTTTCTTTGAGATCCGATTTTTCAAGATTCTTTGAGCGTACTGTTCGCATAGATTAAAGAAATGATAATATTATTATCATTATTATTATTATCCTGCCTCACCTCGATATCGTCTTTCGATGTGCATTTCCAAACGGCCAAGGCATTCTGTTATTTAATTATGTTTATGATACAAATTTGAGTATTTCCTCACTTTTAATAAAGCATTTGACTTTTCCAACTAAAACAATAATAATTTATTATTTATTTAAAATTTGTTTAATACTTACAGAAACGATTTTTTCCTCGTAACTTTCAATAGTTTTCTATAATTTCAGTTAATAATAAAATCATTATAATAATTTATATTCATAACAGCTCACTCTATAATCGGCAATCTAAAAATAATTGATAATAAAATATGAATTTTTAAAATTCAAACTTGTTCATTCTTTTTTAACGATTTTATGCATTCAATAATAAAATCCTAAATTAAAAAAATAATAAAAATTTTAATTTATTTTTGATAACATTTTCTCTTTCCGTCGAACTCAGAGATTTGTAATAAAGTTCTACGTATGTCGAAAATTCGGGATTCTCTTCTAGATAAAAAAATTAAATAAAATATGATTTAATAATTATTGAAAATTCGAACTAAATTTATAAAAATGTTTCCTAAACCATTTCAAATATCCTTTTCGATCGAAGGATAAAGGATAATTAATTTCCGTTTCATTGTCGCTTTTGTCCATTGAAATAATCAGAATTATAATAAAGATTTTCAAAAGATTTTTTTGTTTAAAAAATGGTATAAATTAAAACAAAATAACTACATTTTTTTTATTTTTAAAATTTGCAAAATACAATTGTATATTATCAAAAAAATATTCTTCTGAATTTTTTACTATTTAATAAAAATTTATGAAACATTTTTAATTAAATATGTTTTAGAGTAAAAATGTGTTTATCGATTGAATTTCATTTGAAAATACAAAAATCAATTTTAAGATAATTTTAAAATTAATGTTTACTTTTTACATTCTTTATTAAAATGAGGATGCAACAGCTCATAAAATAATCTTAAGAAAGAAAAAGAAAGATTTTTTTGGACTTTAA
The DNA here is from genome assembly GCA_001938485.1 of Girardia tigrina. Lineage (NCBI taxonomy): Eukaryota > Metazoa > Platyhelminthes > Tricladida > Dugesiidae > Girardia > Girardia tigrina. Next base: position 257,874 of record MQRK01218062.1, read on the forward strand.
TTGATGGATTAAGTGGTTTAAGCAACAATGCTCTACAAGAAACTGTTTCCTGTAATTTTTATATTACCGCACAATTATTAAAATCATTTATTTTCATATTCAACCGAAAAGCTTCATTCATATATCAAGTGATACGACCACCATTATTAAATCGGCCATGTTCATGAATCCTTTGGCAGAGATGAAGAGAAGTCTCTCCGATGAATGTGGCATTATACTCATCGAAAGAAAATGGATAAAACAGATTTAAACATAATCCAAAAGATGATCAAGATTTGTTATTAAAAATATTAAAAATTTTATAAGAATTTGTTATGATTTTTAAATTCCAACTTTTAGGATCAATAGATTTTTAAAAAGAGAATATAAATTTCTGAAAGCTTTTTGAATAAGAAACAATTTGTTGTGATTCTGTTTTACTTTTTTTCATAGTAATAATAAAACAGTGAAAAAAACACGAAACCCAAATGGAATTAATAGTAATTCAAAATACGAAAAAACAAAAACAAAGAATATTAAATATTGAAAAAAATCATTAATCAAACAGGTGTATCTCGACCATATGGTAAACTTGGAGATCGCTTAAGGTTCCATTCTTTTTAAAGATCCTAGTAAGTTCTTCAAGGAATGAATACATACGACAAATTGTAATTGTTCGCTCATTTATTAAAGGCTTCTATTTTTTATAAGTATTTTAACAAAATGCAATGTTTTTATTCTATTTAGATAATGCTAATTGTCTAAAGCACAAATAATTAAAGTCAGATTCTTTTCAAAAAGCGTAAAAAATAGATAGATAGATAAAAAACGAAATTTCAAAACACAATTTTTCATTATAACCCATGTATGCAGGTTAACCCTAACCCTAACCCATACCTTTCTCTGAACGTATCTTCGTTTTTGCGCGTTTAATCGTGGAAAAATTCCTACGTTGTATTGCAAACGTGTTAATTTTTATGTAAATAAAGCACTTTCAACTTAGAATTTCAGAAAAAAATGCATTTTATTAAATAACTTTGCAAAAATATTTACCTGATTTGTTGAATATTCGATGAAAATTATTTTTAAACTCTAAAATAAATTAAATTTATTTCACAATTAGTGAAAACTAATTACTCTTATTTACTGTGGATAACGCGCGGGTAATACGGCGGAAAAAGATGACTTTTTGAAAAATTTATGAGTCCGGGTTTTATACTAAACTTAATTTTCAAAAGGTACTTAATGACCAAAAATTGAGATTCGGGTTATACACGGGTGCGGATTATGTGCAGTAAATTAGGGTATATGAATAAAAAGTTGTATCACTAAGTGTAAATCTTCCGCTGTCATCCCTTTCATGCTGGAATTAATGTATCGTAATTGCCCAAAAATTAATAAAAATACCTGTGGTGAATATCCTAAGACGAAATTGGTCATTCGACCTTCTCCAAGGAGCTCTGAGCAATGTCTACCCAGATCTACACCGTAAGTGGTCGTCCGATCATCCAAGGCTACAGAAAGCTACCCTAAAATATTCTAAAATTCTAAATTAATTAAAAACTAACGATGTTGGTGTGACAGCGGGTACAGCGCTATCGCGGTTTCCTGAGGTTTGGAAATATATGTTTCCGGGATGAGGAGAAGGAAAAACGTCGTGGAACAGATATATTATAGATAATCCAGATAACCATGTTTTAGCTCTTTGTTGGAGTTCATCTGTTAACGAATCATCCCAATCTAACCCTTTTATCTAGGCGTCTTTTGTAATAATTTTTCAAACATTTGTAGGCCGATAAAAAGCCTAGTAGAACGAATATTCGAGCTCCAGTGCTTAGTACAATTTGTTTTGAAACTTTCTCCTTAGATTGATTTTGTAATTGAAATCTGAAAACGTCGCCTTTTGATTCACAATATAATCCAAAAATTTTCACAATTTGCTCTTCATTGTCACCAATTAATATTTGGAAGCTCTCTCTTCCACTGGAATGACGCGTACCACCTCATCTGAATTTGATAACCATTTTTGGGATCATTCCAGCTTGTTGCCAGATGTCTCTTAAATGAATATATATTTTTTATTGCTTTCTTCAAAGAGGTGAATGAGTCCATACTCTCATTCATGTAAATGAACTCAAGTATCGCTTCAACAGCTCTGGAATATCTTTGTTCAAACCTCCGCGCTTTGGATTGAGACACACATTGCGCTAAAAATGGAGACGCAGACACTCGGAAGACTACACGATTGAACTCATACTCAGATATTTCATTATATTCCTTCCAAAGAAATCGAAGAAACCACCGATCTTCCGGACTTAATTTGATTTGTAAATACCTTTTTATTATGTCACAAACGATGGCGACCTTAGTTTTTCGAAATCTTAATAGTATCTCTACCAGATTTCCTTGTAATTTTGTCGAAATATCTACCATATCGTTGAAACTTCTGCCATTAGTTTTTGCCCCGGCATCAAAAACTATACTCACTTTGGTCGTTGCTTTGTCCATTCTCACTACCGGAAATATGGCCGATACCACGCCGCATCATCTTCATTTTTGTCATATACCCATCTAATTTATTCTTTATTTTCATAATCCAATATTATCCGCCTGTATTCTTTTTCCAGCTTTTCATATTTTTGAACCTTTTTTTTCAACAATTGAAGACGTCGTTCCGCCACTTTTCTTGTTTCTTTATTTTCCTCTTTTCTATTGTTCCATAGAATTTTTATACAATATCTCTTATCAATAGTAGGGGGAAAATGTATGCTCTTCCTCACCCCCCCCCGGGGGAGGCCGTTACCATGGCAACGGTCACGGTAACCATAGCAACGGTCGCGGTTAACATAGCAACGGTCGCAATCACCCTAGCAACGGTTCTGGTTACAATAGCAACGGTTCCAGTTCACTTGGTGACGGTAACCATGGCCTTCGTTACCATAGCAACGGTAACCAAGAGACGTTTTTCATTAGCAACCGATACAGCGCTTCAAGGCGGTCGTAACCATGGTAACGGTTGCTGTGTCCATAGCAACCGTAACCTCATCACTAAGGACCGTAGAAAAAAGTTCTAATCGATCACTGCACAGTGCCCAGATGTGCTAATCAATATTTTTGAAGTGCTAATCCATAGTGCACATTTCTAATGTGCTAGCACAGTGCTTTTTAAGTTGCACATGTGCAAAAGTGTAAAAATCAATACGTAAAATTTTTTAAAAGTACCAGTGTCAAAAATCGATATCATGTGTTTGATACACATTTTGATTCTCTATCTGAATTTGTAATTAGATTCTTCATATATTGATTACTTTTCCCTATAATTAACATAATGTGCAAATTTACACAAAGTGCACATCGATTTTAAAGGTACAAGGAAGCAGAATATCAAAAAAGTGTTCATGTACTTGAATTGTAACCCACATACGTCCATTCAGATTCCACATCAACATTTTCATAAAAGAGCTGATAAATCAATTTTTTCGAACATTTCTGAAATTATCAAAAAAGTGCTCAAAAATTGATTTTTTCATACATATATGAAACCCATATGATATATGTGTGTTATTGACCAACATACAATACTTCATAAATCGCTCAATGTACCCCATCAATAATCACAAGTACCATGGTTACCGTAACCAAGATACATAACTTTCAAATTGTGCACCTTGTTTTTATTTTTATAGTATTTGCAATATGTTAACAACAATAATATAAACAAAATCGTGATATACAGTATATATACGGTACATTAAACTATGGAAAATACTACAATTTTTGTGGTTGAACCACGAATAGACACAATTATTGAAGAAAATGAAGATGAAAGTTAGCAAATAGACACTTCAATTCAAGGAGAGCTTTGTGTATGCAATTATCTCGATAAGGTAGCAAAACGTAAAGAAGTTACACCACTCTTGAATTCAGACAATGAAGATGAAAGTGAACAAATAAATAGATTTGAAGCTATTTCAGAGGATGAAATTTAACAAAAGGACGATGAAATTGAGCAAATAGACGATTCAAACAAAAAAGGTCCTTGTGTATGCAATTATCTTGATGAGGTGTTCACAAAAGAAGATATTACGCGATTTTTGAATTTAGACATTGAGGATGATATTAAGAAACTTGATGATTATTAAAAGTTGTTGATAAAAGTTGTATTTTTGTGTTAATAAATCTTGTTATAAGTTAGTTTTAACTTTATAAACAAAGACAGGTTAATACATAGGTTAAAATGAATTTAGAAGCAGAAATTAAACGTCTTACTAATGAATTAGGTAATGGTAAAATTGATTGCATATAATTCCTTAATGAAATATCACGTTATCAACCTTTGACCAAAGAAGATTACATAGAACTTGTTGTGCGAACCATATGCATTAAAGACATTAAAACTGAAATGAGAAATAAACAGAGGAATCTTTTACTTGTGTGTAGCATTCTAACAGGCTCATTTGTAATATTATTATCAAGATTTGTACGTTAATAAATAGTTTTACATGTTATTGATGTTATAAATAATTTATGTTAAAACATATACAATGTGTGGATAATACCAACACATTTTGTGCGCTTTATAAACAAAATGAGAGCATACACATATAATTAAAAATGAATCTCAACAACAATGTTGTATTTCAGGTAGTTGGACCAAGTGGTAGTAAAAACACATTTTGTATGTCAGTTATTGCAGAGAAATGACATGTTTAAAAACAAGTTTAAACGAATTTATTGGCATCAATGTGGAGGTGAAAGTGGACTAACAGAATATGAATTTTGTAAATTAAAAGGTGTTAAGATCATCAATGGATTTGATGAAAACTGGTCTTCAGGTCTCCAAAAGGGAGATGTTATTGTAATTGATGATCTTTTCCAGGAGGCAAATAAGGAGAAAGATTTTACTAATTTATTTACAAAAATTGCCAGACATAAAGAAGTGACGGTTATATTCATAACTCAAATTTTTTTTCATCAAGGAGGTAATCATCGAACGAGGAATTTAAATGTTCATTACTTGGTAATATTCAAGAATCCACGAGATAAAACTGTAGTTGATTATTTAGCTTGACAAGCGTTTCCTCAGGACAAGAAGTATTTTATAGATTCATTTATGGATGAAACATGTAAACCGTATGGATACCTTTTCATAGACTTTAATCAAGAATGTCCTGATGATCAACGACTAAAAACAAATCTATTTCAAACTGAATACATTACTTTATATAAACAAAAGTTATGATATGAATATATTAATTATGAATTTTACCAAAGTATATGTTAAAATCAAACCAAAGAGGGTTTCTAAAACGAAATCGAAGGAGTTAAATGTAAAGAAATCAAATAAAGTTTCTTTAAAACAACCAAATAATCTATGAAACTATGGCTGCAGGAAAATACTTTGAGAAAATACCACAGACATGGAGACTAGTATAAACAGTATATATGATAGTTAGATTTGTTACATGATGATGCACATTACTAGGATTATTCCATATTTTGAAGTATTATTAAAAAGCGGAACAAATAGATAGGATTTATTACATAAGTTCCCAGCATTTGTACAGAAGGATTTCATTGAAGATCTGATGAATATTGTGGCTGACAATGTAAAAATTGGTAATTACAAAAGGTCTTTGAAGAAGTATCAAGATTGCTAAAAATTTTCAAGGCAAGGGCATTGAAAACAAAACTATATATTATTAATCAAAGATTTATAATACCACCGATAAAATCAAATACAAATTATTTTTGTGCAAAAGTATTACATGAAATAAAGAAAAAAGAAACAAAATCAAGACGGTAATGGTTTCGTATGGGCTGCTTTAATACCATTATTCTTTCAATGGCTTGCCAGTTTTATTGTTCCAGCAATTGCGATTGGAGCTATATCATATGGTACGAAAAAGGCACTAGATGCTATTGAAAATGATGCTAATACTAAAAAGCAAATATAAACGGTAATTGAATTAGTATATAAACGTTCAATATGGGCTCAACGTCTTCATTTCCTAATCTAGCATTGAATATTAAGTGCAACTGTTGTGTTGATGGAAAAGATATGGTTCAACTCCGAAGATCCAGCTGGTTTCGGAAGCGTATCAAAAATGGCAACGGCATCAAAGACCAGCAAGATGGAGGCAGACAAGTGGTTGAGACAGCAGTTGACATATTGAAGAGATTCCCGACGAGGAGGTACTTATCAAAGTCAGTGAATTGGATCTGGCAGATGGATTTAATGGAGATGATTCCATATGCGAAAATCAATATGGGGTACAGATATATTCTGACCTGTATTGATGTATTCAGTAGATATGCTCGTGCTGTACCTATAAAGAGAAAAACAGCCAAAGAGATGGCTGTTGCAATTCAAACAATAATGAAATGTGTTCACCCTAAATTTATACAAACTGCTTTAGGTAATGAGTTCTACAATAGTAAAGTAAAGGCAATATTCGATAAGTATGGAATCGAACATTATTCAGTGTTTTCAACATATAAGGCATGTATTGTTGAACGATTCAATCACACATTGAGAGAAAAGATCACAAAATATGAAACACATATTCGTAAAAAAGTATGGTATACGGTCCTACCTAAACTTATCAAGGGATATAATAATACTCCACATCGAGGTTTGAAGGGTCTTCGTCCTGTGGATGTTACTGATGAAATGCAAAGTAGGGGGAAAATGTATGTTCGGCTGCACATGTGCAAAAGTGCAAAAATAAATACATTAAATTTTTTAAAAGTACTAGTGTCAAAAATCGATATCATGTGTTTGATGCACATTTTTGATTCTCTGTTTGAATATGCAATTAGAAATTTCATATATTGATTACTTTTCTC
>MQRK01218064.1:4475-14580 GCA_001938485.1 Girardia tigrina
ATATTGCCAAAATATAATCCAAAATTTTAGTAATAAATTCTATAACTTCATTAATAATACGAAAATTGTGTTTCGTGCCAAAAGGGATATTTTCAACATGGACTCACTGACTTGTTTTTAGCTGCCTCATCTTGGACTTAAATTCTGTTAATTAGATAATATGAAGTTTTATATTTTCGAAAATATGTTATATATCTTACTGAAAATAAATAATGAGAAAAATGCAATTAATTTGCAAAATGAATGATAAAAATATGAATCATTCGAGATTTTATTCTTAATGTGAAAAACATCATATAAATATAGTGTACAGTAAAACAGGGGCGTCGTTTACAAATGCAGTATCACGCGGATAGTTCGTACGGGCTTCCAAAAAAATTAAATTAACAAATTAAAATAACCTAAAAACAATTTTAATAGACAAATTAATAAGTAAAGAACGTTTCTCTCCAATTTTTTAAATTAAAATAAATTATTTAAAATTTTGCTTTTTATTGGGATTTTAAATAGATTTAAAATTTTCTTTTATACTTTTTTCATATTTGAAGCTTATGAGATATTCATTTCAACTCTATGATTTAACTCGCAAAATTTTAAAATAGGGAAACTTTATTCCAAATACTTTTGTAACGTGGGACCCGACTAAGTGCGAAAGTACCGATGCAACTGCATTAAACGAATCTTAATAGCTTATAAACATTTTTATACATTCATTTATACTGGTTTCATTTTAACCTTTTGGATTCTTTGAATTTTAATTTGTGATCAATTTAACATCATTATTATTTAAAATAATTAAGATAAATCGTTTATCTTGAAAGTTGTCTAGGTTAATTTATAATTTAATTTAATATATAATGGTTTGTATTTCATTGCTATTAAAAATATACATACTCTGAAAACTCATGTATTCAGAATTATCGAATACACTCGGATTATTAGTAACTGGAAATGCTTTATTGATAAATAACTTCAAGTTGTATGTATAATAACTGTCATCCAAAAATAGTATTCGAATTGATTTAGGCCACTTAAAATAAATGAATCAAATTAATAATTTTATAACTCAAAATTAATAAAAAAAGTTGTATTATTTATAGATTTTTGATAGATTTTCAAGTATTAATGAAAATTTTTAATTAGATTTTTTAAATTTGTTTTAACTGTAGCCATGACCAAAGGTGAGGCGACTTTACCGCGGCGACTTTACCGCGGGTGACTTTACAGCGAGCGACTTTACCGCGGACGACTTTACCGCGGGTGACTTTACAGCGAGCGACTTTACCGCGGATTTTTTCAGATTTTTAATTAAGATATTTTTGCCATTATTACCGAATAATGCTTTATTAAAATATACTAATTACAATAAAATTTTCCATTTACGTTTAAAAATATATCTTAAAATATTATAAATTTCTTAAAATTTTTCTCTCACTGTTTTTTCAGCATGAATCTTCAATTCTTTACTTCAAAATCTGGAAATCCGATTGTTGCGTATGCAGGTTATTCTTATCGATTTGATTATGATTTAAAATCCCTGGATGGAAAATTCTGGCGCTGTGTTGCTTATGAACAACATAAATGTAAAGGAAAAATTCGTACTTCAAACAACAACGAGGCATCTATTATTTTGGGTCACCCTTCTGATCATAATCATGCTCCTGAGCCAGGTAAAGTTGTCGCTAGGCACATTGCTCAGGCGGTTGCAACTCGTGTATCGCAGACAGTAGAGGCCCCGAGGTAAATTATTCAGAAATCTAAGACTGGGATTCCACTTGACGTTGCAATATTTCTTCCAAGTTATCACTCTAGTCAACGTACAATTCAACGAAAAAGAAAACAAGAGAATGCTCCTTGGCCAAATCCAAATCATCTTTCAGAAATAAATGTTCCTGAAAATTTGAGGTTTACAACTAGAAATGAATCTTTTTTGATACTTGATTCTGGATCTAATGATGCCAACGGGATAATGCTCTTCAGTACAACTGCAAACATAAATCTGATGACTTCTTGTGAAAATTGGTTTTTGTATGGGACATTTTCTGTCGCACCTCGATTATTTTACCAAGTTTATACTATACGTGCTTTAAAATCAAACAAAGTATTTCCTCTTGTTTATGCATTGATGACCAATAAAACTCAATTAAATTACACTCGTATGTTTGAAGAGCTTTTAAGACAACAACCAAATTTAAATCTACAAACTATTATGATGGATTTTGAAAAAGGAGCAATGAACGCTGTTTCCACTGTATTTTGTAATGCTACTGTTAAAGGCTGTTTTATTCATCTGAATCAATCATTTTGGAAAAAAAATAAAAGAAACAGTTTAATGTTTTTGCATCTTTCTTCAATTTACACATCACATTTTTTGGGTTATTTGAATTTTTTAAATTAGGAATTTACTAATTTTTCGTATGTTGTTTATTTATTTTTTTATTAAAAAGAGTAAGTAAATGTCATGTCCATCTGAAATTTTCTATCCATTTATGTTTTTAATTAAAACCTTATTATGAATCATTGTTTCATCATTACATAATTAAATTTTTTTATATATATTTTAGATGACATTTTGATTTTGACAATTTTGTGTAAATTTTCTGCGGTAAAGTCATCCGCGATAAAGTCGTCCGCGGTAAAGTCGCCGCAATAAAGTCGGCGTACCATGACCAAAATTTCCTTGCTTATCTTCTTATAATTACATTATTCATTTTAACTGAAACAATAGTTATCAAGGAAGTTGTTCGGTAACTAAAACTAATCATACCAACATATAATAGATGCATATTTCTATTTGGCCATGGCTACATAGTTAAAACAAATTTAGAAGATCTAAATAAAAATTTTCATTAGTACTTGAAAATCTATCAAAAAACTATAAATTAGACGTAAACCGTGCCTCCACATTAAATCTAAACTCAGAGAAAATTGAAATTTTCTTTGTTGGGAGTCGTTTCGGATAATGTTAGTTAACGAAAATTATAAAACTTTTAACTTCGGAAAAATTTTCCGTTTTATTGAGTAATTCGAGTTCATTAACGAAAGTTTGACAGTCTTCTTTACTGACAACCGGATCGATTTTCTGTCGTTCGGTCGAGGTCATTTTGTCAATGATAAAGTCAAATAATTGGAGATCGATTGAGCGGTGATCTGGTTTTTTAAATGCGCTGAGATAAGAAAGCGAAAGTCATGAAATTTAAGAGAATTCAAATTTTTATTATTAATTTTTATTGGAAATGAAAATCAACCCGTAAACTTTTATTTTTCATTGACATTACATTTTTTTTGAAAACTGTGTACAATCACGCAAACAACATTGATTAAATTACTTTATTTAAACAAACCGCACAATTTGAATTTTCGATTGATAATAATTCAATGTCTTTAAAAATATTAGATAATTTTCATATATATTCGCGCATATATTTGAAAATTTTTGACATTGTATTCTTTATTTAAATATTTTTTTATTTAATTATTTTATTTAATTTTACTTTTAATTACCTTAAACTTGTTTTATTATTTTACTTATTTACATAATTTAAACCTTTTTTAATTATTTTTTTAAATTACTTTATTTAATTTTTTAATTTAATTATTTTAATTAGTTATTTTATTAATTATATATTTTATTTATATAAGTTCCTTAAATTTTGGCAAAATGTTCGATCAATGAACAATTTTCTGCTCCAATAAATAATACAACTTTTTTATTAATTTTGATTTATAAAATTATTAATTTTATTCAACTATTTCAGGTTACCAGTTATTATACATACAACTTGAAGTTATTTATCAATAAAGCATTTCCAGTTACTAATAATCCGAGTAGATACTATAATTCTGAATACATGAGTTTTCAGAGTACGTATATTATTAATTCAAATGATCCGACGTTATGTTTGCTCCTTGAATGTATGAAATATGGAAGTTAGGGATGAAATCAAAATGCAAATTAAATTTATTATATTTAAACAAAATCGTATAATAAAAAACGCAAAAAATAAGACTTTTTGATTTTTTTGCTCATCGCATTTTTTTACGTATAAATGTGTCCATTGTATATTTTCCACAAAAATATTTTTTTCATTTAGAGCAAATTTTTGATGGTTTTTTTTACAGTATCCTATTTGACATCTCTTACGTTGCCAAGCATCAAAAGTAGACTTTAGGCAACGAACTTTTCATATTTATTCTTTCTTTCTGATGTCCACGGGTTTCTCGAAAATCTTGTTTCGAGATATTTTCACACGTCGTTTACTGGCACAAAATCCAGGCATTTTTGCCAGCTAAATCAAGGATATTGAAAAAAAACTTGGAGAGGCCATTTGCAAGACTTATATTTTGTAGCAAATTTTTTCATTATTTGATATGAAACAATTTCGTGCTTTCTACTGTAACAAATTTAGGTTTAGAACAAAGTAAAAGTACGTTTTTTGGCTTTCTTTTATAGATTGTAAGAATACAATTATCTATTGTATATTTTTGAATAAAATCGTTACATATCATCTTTCTTTTGCTTCGCAATTAGTGATAATTTGCTTTTATTTGACCGAATAGTTCCAACTAACGCAGTGTTTTTGCTAGGAGTTGTGTTGCTAGTGATTTGATTGTGAAGAAATTGTCTGTAGTCACGGTTCTTCCGCAACCAGTAAATGACTCAATGAGTTTGAGTACAAAATATTGAGAGAGTTGTACTGAAGAGGGCCTTTTTTTATTTTTTTCCTAGATAGTTAAGTGCATTTATGATGTATTTGCTATCGACGTTTAATACTAACTAAAATTTGGTTCCAAATTAACCGGTTTGTTAGACATATATTGTGTAAATCTACTTTAGCCGAAATAGCTGTTCGTCTATAATAATATTACCACCATTTTTTAACAGATTTGACTATTCTCAATGAAAATATCAGATAAAAAGATTAAAGTAATAAATTAATTAGACAAATGCAATCGTACGAAAGTTTTGACAAAGATTGTTTTCAGGACAATAAAACTTGTAATGTTAAAAGAATTATATAAGTCATTTTATTGTTTTTAATAAATTTAAAATCATGTTTTCAACCACAAGATGCATATGAGTTACATATTTTTAACATCTATTGATTTTCTTACAATAAAAATCATCATAAAAATATAATTTATCGCTAATGTTCTCTTATTTATTTTCTATTTTCTTGAACATCACTGGGAAAAAAAAAGATAAAGAAATTAAAAAAAATATTTTGTTTATTATTCATTTGTAAATCTTTATCAATTAAATCTTGCAAAAATTGAAAATAAATTATGTTATTATAAAATAAAACTGAAAATTTACATATAATTCACAGTTAAGTTATTAATTATTTAATTCTAAATTTTATATTTTTTTAATATTTTTTGTACATATTAGAAAAAATTTAATCATATTCTTAAAAACTCTATTTGTTCTTTTATATTTACAGAAATGAACTGAAATTTGATTTTTTTTCAATGTTTTATGAGGAATTCTTCATTTAATTTATGTGTCTCATTTTGTCTCTTTTAGCTTGTCTTTAAAATATTGATTGCTTTTAAAATTTACTAGAAACCGTAAATAAATAATTATAGATTTTTTTGGTGAAACTTTCTGTACTTTTTAATTATAAAATATACATTTTGATAAATAAAAAAATGTTAAATTCCAATTTTTACTATGTACAAGATCACTAGAAACACATTTTCCTTTGTAAATTACTGTAATATAATCTAAAATTGTTTATTTATAAAATCTGTTGTCAGATTTTCTTAAAGAATTTATTAAAAAATAACTGTAATATCAAAATATAAACAAAATTTTAAAAAATTAAAAAATGTAAAGTTAATAAATCTTTGAGAGAACTGGTTGAAAACATTATATTTGAAAATTATTATTACTTTTTATTAATGAAACAAATTTGTTTTCATAATCAAAAAGTCAGACCCTATGTCTTAGGACCTAAGAGGTTGATGTGTGATTTTCAATTTTATTTACATAAATATGCATTTGTAAATACAGAAAAATAATGAAATAATATTTATTATAAATATTCATATATTTTATTATAATTAATTTATAGATATCAATATTTAATATTTTACTAAATGTATTATTGAAAATACTTATATATTTATTAATACGTGTATATTTATATTCACTTAGAATGTTTTAAGAATGTGACGTTTATTTTTCTATATTTTATTTTCGAGTAAAACATTTTAAGATAACGGTGATGTATAATAATAACACAATTACATTTTTATGAAGTTATTTATTTTAATAAGAATAATTTTTATTGAAAACAATATTTTAATCAATAGCTATTATAATACTGTTCACTATCTGCACCTATACCTTCCAAAATTATCTACAACAGTGTTCTATCCTTTTCTTCACCTTTGTTGCTTCTAATACGAGTGATTAAATTTACCCAAAATACAGGCTTCATTTTCAAAAATACATGTTCAGCATGATTTAACATGTACGAATATGGTGAAAGAAACTTTCATGTTAAAGAAGTTGGAGGAAAAATTTATTTAATATCGACCCGACGGTGAAAACGTGCATTTGGTTTGGGTCTCTCATACTCCGATATCTGATTAATATGTTTTAAAATTTCTTGTAAATATTTTTAAAGAATATGTAAGTTATAGTTAGTTCAGAGTTGGGGATAAAGATTATTGATCTATTGATCAATGAATATGAATGAAAGCACTTCTATGGATTGTCACAAAAAAGATCTAAATTTTACTTGTAATCAATGTGTAAGTTTTCTTAAAACTCATCATTAATAACTGTATATTGATGATCATCTTTTAATTTATATAATCTCGTATTTATTAATTTAAAATATTTAAAAATAAAATTAATTTCTAAGAAAATATTTAAATATGTTTAAAAGAAATAATTCGTCACTCAAAAATGTTTATAGAAAACTTAAAAAATAATATTCATTTGTAATTTAAAACTTTCATTTAATTTTAAAAATTTCAAATGAAAATTAAAACTAAAAAAATTAGTTCAAAATTAATTTCAAAATATTAACTTCTGAATTAAAATTATCAAAAATATTATAATATTTTTAATAATTCATATCATAAGAAATAATTCATTGATTTTGATTTCTTTATTTTTAGTTCTTATTATTTAGAATTATTATTTCAAGTTTGTATAATTTACATATTTATTTTATAAAAATGATGTCCTAAAAGTCGTATATTGGAGATACAGGACACTGTATTTCTCACCTTTTCGTGTTGTGTCCTGGAAAACTAGGTTGATTTAAGTTAATCTCTAGGTGCAATAAGCGTATACTCATCATTCCTCCTACAATTTCCCTTCAGGTTAAAAAAAATTTACGTTTTCAAAAATGGAGTTTTATAAATGGTAGTGGATGACCTTTTCTCACGAGTTAAAAGGTGAATTTTGTAAACTTTGTGTCGTTTTCGAAATGAATGCTGCCTATGAAGGAGGCTGCCTATCATTGAAGCGCATTTTATGTGAATTCTTTTAACTATGGAAGGATGACTTGAACATTTCCGAGGACACAAGAGTACAAAGTACAATTAAGTTTGCTCCGTGAAGACAAAATTTTTTCTAGAAATCTCTAGAAAAGATAAAATGGATATTGTTCACAAATTCGACAAAGGATAAAAAAAATCTGAGAAAAACCGCTCAAGCTTTAATCTTCTGATGCGGGTAATATGAATTACCTTAACGAAGATACGGAGGTTGAACAGCGATTTTTATGGATGAACCAGCTTTAAACGATGACGTTCTCAAGAAAAAATATTGCAATTTTATCCTACATCTCCCACCTCTTTATGAAAGCTTTATTTTTGCCCCCACAAACAACTCTTACACCAGTCTCCAAACTCATAATACTATTACTGAGGCTATTCGAGAAAAATTGGGGAAATAGTAGACAAATCTCAATGCTTCTTTATTTTGGTTGGTGAGTCTTGTGACAGCTCTGGAACTGAAGAACTATCTCTCTCATTAAAGTAAATATATAATTGTTACTTATTTTAAGTGAGATTTCTGAATAATGTTTTATTTAGGTACGCTGAAAACAACGTACCTAAAGATTTTCTTGAATATTTCCTATTAAAAGATCAATCGGCCGAGGGTATTACTAAGACCAAATCAATTGAACTTATAAAAGTTGGTATTGATATGAAATATGTACATGAACAAGATTACGATGGTGCCAATATCATGGAAGGATGTCTTTTAGGTGTTAAAAATGAATTTGGGATATTTATCTTCAGGACATCTACGGGGCTTATGCCACGTCTCAATCAGATTTATAATCTTTCCCCAACATGCATGACATCGAGTCCCAAGTGTGCAGCTATTTCTCAATCTCTCTAAAAAGATCTATTATTCTCAAAGATTTTCGATCTGAGAAGAATATAAAGAAGCTAATTACTTGGTGTAAATCTCGATGGACTAAATATCACGATACAATCATTCGATTTATTAAACATTTTAGGCGTGTTAAGGATTATTTGAAACATTTATCAGAAGACCATTGTAAGATTTGTAAGTATAATTTATAAGATATTTTAATTCTCAACATTTAAATAATTATTGATATTATTAAATATATATATCTATATCCATATCCATATTTATAAAAAACGGTTAAAAAATAGAAATACTAAAATATCCTCAAATAAATTCAGTTGTTTAAATAAACAGAAATTTTGTGGGTAAGTCAAAAAGTTGTCGATAAATAAATTATTTGGATCCAAGCTTATCTCTTTTGTTATTTGAATGTCTGAAGAAACAGGAGACATTTATGCGACCAATGTCGTTCCTAACAACCATTATAAAGATACCTCATCAAAGGAAGAAGTTCTTCCGCCTTCTATAAAGAAAAGCTCCTTCGTCATATCGTTACTTGTTGCCAAAAATGTCAACTTGATAAATATTTTCTTAGCCAAAGCCCTACAATCCTAATCCCAAGATCTAGCAGCATGGGTTGCTTATACTTAATTAGTTTTGAGCCCATTTATTCGATCTCGTGAGCATAGTCAAGAAACTTTTCATAAAATATACTCAAGAGCTGGTAAACCTTTAGCACGTGCATTTTAAGATCATGCTAGAATCACGATTACCAGGACTACTCAGCCCTCTGTGTATGAACTTTCTTTGCAGTTTTCATCGTCAGAAGACTATTATAGGGCGAATATTTACAAAGTATTTCTTGAAGACGTTTAAAAATAACTTATTGAAAGACTCGTTAATCATGAGAAGAAATTTTCAATATTTGAAGCTCTCATTCCTTTCCACTACCATAAAGTTACCAATAACAACTTTGAAAACTTTGACCAATTATATGAGCGGCAATTTTCATCGGAGGTTTAAATTTACTCTGAAAAGTAATTTCAAAATCTCTACAAAGACCAGCCAGCGACAGCCTTGGAAACATTTCGTCAATGTGATATACAATAATTAAAAAACTTCTACAAAATTTCCTCAATCAGTGACAACTGCTACAGTAGAAACAACATTTACAGCTCTTACCAAAATTAATATAAATTTGAGATGTACCATGAATAATAATCAACTAAGTGGTCTGGTGATGCTGTCAAATGCACTGGTACGTTTCAGTCATTACTAGAAGAATTTGACCAAAACAAACTACGACTGAACATTTTAATATAAATTTAGCTCTTCTTATCTTTATTAAATTCTTTATTCCGTACAATTTCTGTAGAATACACAGTAATTTCTATGTCCAGCCTCTCTTTATTTTGGCTAAACAATAAACAACATGGAAATGCTATTTACCAGAACCAAAACATCCTTAACGATGTCAGTGTGTGTATGCGTAAGTGATTACGTTTGTGTGAGAATGGGTGTGAGTGTGCCGAAAGTGTGTCACGTTCATCAATATCCCCCAAAAGAAATCATTTTACGCCCCTGATAATAACTTAGTAATATTAATTTTATAGCTCTAACAGCTTTCTTAAAACTGATAAAAAACTTATTTTTCTTTTATATAAAGATTTTTATCAAACCAAGATTTAAAAGTGTTTCATAAATAATTCTTAAATAAATAAAGCATTAATCAAACTAACATCAAATAAAATGAAATGA
>MQRK01218066.1:0-12980 GCA_001938485.1 Girardia tigrina
AAGCATTCATCTAAAATAGACAGCATAAATCAATCTTCAGAAGAATAAAAATATATTTGTGTTAATCATTTCAAAAAGTAGCTGACATAATTTAATCAAATTTATCTAAATAAAATATAATTTCACCGACTACGATTTATTGTGCAGAACTCAGAAATGTTACCAAAGACTTAACCAAGGCTTTCCGTGCCTAATTTTATCTTACATTATTCTAATTTTGAAGAATAAATATTTGTCTTATGGAATTTTTAAGTATTTTGAATGTACAAATTTGTATGTGTTTGATAAAGAAATACAGAAGAAGTTATGTGGGTATTGTGAGAATCTGGCACACTCTTGAAATTTTTGAATATTTAAAATAAGAATATATCTAAAATCAAAAGTTTTTGAAAAGAATTATAATTAAAAATATCTCTAATTAATTTAAAAAAATTAATTCTCAAAAATAATTTAATCAAATTTCATTTGCTAAAAATGTAATTTTGAAATTATTTGTTAATTAATTGACTTTTAAAAATAATTGAGAATTATTTTTAGTTAAATTCTGTAGATTTTGAAATTATTTTGAAAATATTGAATATAAATCTGTAAAATTATTGTAACTAAAAAGAAAATAAAATAATAAATTCGATTTGTAAAAATAATGATTTTAATAAACAACTTTTCAGTATTTATAATTCTTTATTTTTATGTATAATGAATCTGGTCAAAAAGGGAACAAAAGAAAAGTTCCTCAAAAAAGTTGTTTGAATAATTGTTTATTGGTATAGAAATAAAGTTTTGCGTTTAATGAAGTCTATTCTTGACCAAGAACCCAATAGGTATTGTGAGATTCCATCGAAAATTATTTGCTGATCAAAATGTTGAATGGAGACGAAAAATCTGTAAAAAATAAAATCAACAATTCGATCCATATTACAACTTTGTTTGACGATGATCTCGACTTATCACGATCCTTACAATTTGAATTTGAGGTTCTAGTTTTTGCAGCACAATATATAAGAACATATATCCAAGACAATCCACAGAAATATTTATTGTTTTCCAATTTAAATTTACAGAATCTCTTAGTATTTTTATCTAAAGTAATGGTTTTTATTTTTTTTTCGCAGATTTTGGAAATGACAGACACCAGTGTATACACCGTAGCGTATAGAATTTTAGCAGCCTGTTGGTATCACGAATGTGATAAAAGTGTTTCCGAAATACGACCAGTGCAGGTGAAACTTCGTGAAAGATTTGCAGGAGAGCCTCCTGACACAAGAGTTATTACCAACTGGGGGAAAGCCTTTTAACAATTGAAGTATCCTTGGACGACCAATTGAGAGAGGTGATATTTATGAAGACATCAATAAATCTGTAAAAAGTAACCATTTCGCCTCTCTAACAGAGATCAGAGAATTTTGGGATAGCGTATGCAACATTACATTGCTCAATGAAGGCAGAGCTGGGTTACAAGATTTAGAAACCTTCAAAAGTGCAATACCTTTCTGAGGAAGATTATCAAACCCGAGTTGATTGCCAACAGCAAATTTTGCAGAATTATGACAATAGCACTAGACGTGACAAGCGATTCTTCTCTGATGAATGTGCTATCTATGCTTAATGCAGAGGAACTCTCCGTTTGCCATTCTGGTCTAAAGAAAATGCACACTTCTGGGAGCAGAGGAAAGTGCATCCTCATCAGCCATGGTTTCGGCAACCATATGTGCCAAAAATCTCATTGTCCGTTACTCATTTTCATTACTGGTTGACTTACTGCCGAATATCAGATTACCATGCTTCGCGCCAAATTTGTTACTGAATTAGAGGCAAAAGGTATTTTGATGCAGTCTCATTTAAAACACGACGGTGTCCCAGCACACATTGTCTAAATCACGAGGAAGTATTTGGAGCAGAAGTTTTAAGACAGGTGGGTCAGCAAATTTGGAACGATTCTCTGAGCTCCTCGAAGTCCTGAACTTACTTCGTGCGACAATACTTTGTTGGAATTCATTAAGCCGAAAATTGCTAAAGCTGTGCATGATTTGTTAGAGTCAATTTTAATTGTTGCTCATATATGCAAGAATAATCATCGTTATCGTCACTATCCTCTTATTCTTGACAATCGTTGTCAACTCTTTGTCATCATCCTCATCATCTTGATAATTATCACGGATTCGGATTATTCTGGTTCTTAAGATGACCGTTTCTCGTTCTCATGTAAAATGATGGTCGAGACATCGTAGATGGCTTGAGGTATATATTTTCCTCCGGGTGTTTCTTCATGGATATTCCTGAAGAAGACAATCCACCCCTCAATCGATCTCTGCAGTCCCGGTATGGACATGTCTCCGCTGTCCATCAGCGCTTTGTCTTTCACTATTTTCGAATCCACTACTTTTTTACTACTTTTGTACTCTTAACATTGTCTTTCAGTTCAAAAATAGACTAATCTCCAACGATATCCATCGATTGTATTTTTTCGTTATCAGCAATTACGAATTTTAATTGTTTTATATACGAAGGATCACTAAAATTCCATCAATTGTATTTTTGAAATTTGTGCGGTGTTTCCCATTTACAACTTTTCATTAAGAACATTGTTTTTAAAACATTAAAAAAAACAATTGACATTTTTTGTAACAATGAATAGCTAAATTAATAGTTTGTAAAACAATTAATAGTTATTATTAACAAAATTTTAGTTATTTATTTGATAAGCAACACAGAATTTATCAAGGATTTTCGCAAAAAATGGATTGTTAATTTATACATTAAATATTAATTTTGCTTACATATTGTTAAATTACTTATTTTAAAATTTTACTAAAACATAAAAATTAATTTATTTAATTACATTTATTTCTCGGATTCGGTCAATCATCTAACAATTTTCTCCGATCACTATCACTGTGATATTGTGCCTGAGAGTTAGTTTATTAATAAAACTTTATATTGAACTTTGGGCAAAGATTTCGTTCTTTTTTCTTCACCCAAATTCGTCTTTCTTCAATGGCAGTTAGTTTAATCTACTTTTCATCCATTTTACATCGCTTCCACCTATAAACATACTACGAACTGTTTATTGATCATGCTGAAATTCGTTTTATTCTAGTAAACTTTCTTTTCTTTGTTACCAATGAAGGCTACACAAACTTGCTTCGAAATGCATCGACTCTAAAATCGCACTCTTGAAATGTATCAGTTTCGGATGACTTACGTGTATAATGAACTTCATGATTAAACTTATACTTCTCTTTGGCCAACATAAATAAACAGATGTATCTACTATGGAACTATAGGAACGAGACTTTTGTAAATTGTTGTCAATGATATTGAATTTATTATTAAATAAATATGCACTATAATACATATTATGCAATTTAAAATAAAATAAAAATACAAAATCAAATAATTACTTGTTGTCACTGCAGTAGAACTTTCCGTAATATTTACTAAAACAAAAACAAAGATTAAAAGCGATACAAAAATAATTCTGTAAATAAATTATTAATATTTTGTATATACTGTAACATTCTAAAATACGAAATAACAGAAAAAAGGACACAATCAAAATACAACTCCGAAAAGTCTGATCAATTAAGGAGACCCTCTAATGACCCCTTTATGTCAAGCAATCTTTCAAGATGAATTTTAGTATTTATCAAAGATTAAAATTATAATTTCGTCAAAGATATTTTTGAGAATGAAATCAATTGCTCTACAAATGTAATGTCTGTTCTTCATGGAAGCGAGGCAAAACGTCTCCTGGAAACTACAAACATTAAATTTAAAGAGACGACAAATGTTTAAAAATAAATTATCATCTATTTATTAATTCAGTTCATTTTGAAGCACGAACTTCCTTCAAATTGTCAATGCATACACTTGATGGAATAGATTATTGTTTTATTCCATTCTTTTTATTAACTTACTTTATATACTTACTTCTATATACTTTCTATATATATATATGTATCCATGGAATTTAGAAACCTGTTTTTGAAGGCCTTCTACTCAATCGATTTTCTTCGAACTTTACATACTTACTCATTTTCGATGACAATAAATGATTATGTAAAAATTTGATCGAAAAAATCGTTTAAAGATCCCAAAATGTGAAAAAAACGGAAAATTCGTTGTTATCGAAAAATATTAATTGCAAGATATCTACTTATAAATTATAAGTATTTTATATTAATTTTAATGTGCTTTTAATTGAAATTTTTAAATTTTAAAATCTTTGTTGTCAAAGTAGAGTTCTGTCTGCATAAAGAATGGCTATAAAAATTTACTTTTTGGATTTACTAGTTTTTTATTAATTCAAAATAGATCAAATCATATTGAAATTGTCGCCATCACCACATTATTGTCTTCCGGTAGAGATTAACCTCTGAATACGTACAAGGAATACAGTGTTGCTTAGTCAAGAAATCCACTGCAAATTATTATAAGATACATTCTTGTTTCATGTTGTCTTGTCTGAAGATAAAATTATTTCTTGTACATTTCACAATGAATTTTACAATATAACGGATTCATTTACCACCAAATGAACATTGGGTCATTTATGGATCATCAAAATTGTATGGAATTAAAACTTCAGTGCGAACAATAATTAATGCGGTATCAAGACATTATGAGATGTAAAATTAGTTCTCCGCCATACTGATGGTCATCATGGCCTTGCGAAGGGACATTAAATCTGACCCTGTTCCGATCTTCAAGTTTAAATATACAATTCTTAAATCAGCTGCATCAATTTTGCATCATCCGATCAATGATTATTTCATATCTTCGTTGTTTCATATACTTTTTTCTTTGTTCATATGAATAAATATGAGTCCGAATCGGTCGAATTCAGTCAAGCTGAAATTGTCTCAATCACAACATTATTATCTTCCAATAGAGATTAACCTCTGAATACGTACAAGGAATACAGTGTTGCTTTGACAAGAAATTCAGTGCAAATTATTGGAAGAGACAATCTTGTTTCATGCTGTCTTATCTGGTTATAAAATTACTTCTTATACATTTCACAATGAATTTTACAATGTAACTGTTTTCTTTACCACCAAATAAAAATTGGGTCATTTATCGATCATCAAAATTGTATGGAATTAAAATGTAAGTGTGAATAATAACTAATTCGGTATCAAAATCTTATCAATTGTGGAAAGATAACTTAGAAGGTCGAAATTCACAATATTCCCTCTTTTGAATCACTCTATGCCTAATATTCTTACAGTTTCCGTTTCTGTTTTTGGTATTAAATCAAATTCCAGAGACATGTTTATTCTTTCGAGTGAATATACAAATGGATAAGCAACAATATTCCGAGTTGTGTTGTAAAAGAGTGAATGTTTTCCCTTGAACCGCAGCTTCATCTCTTTTGTTATTGTAAAAATTAAAATTGGTTTATTTCTGTGAAACACCACTTCTGTGTGTTTTGTGTGTGGATGTGATATTCTTTTTTTAGCTTTTGTACAAAGTCTTGGTTTGGTTAGTTGTTCTATGTACATAGGCATTCTTGAGCGTGTTGTATGTTGTGTTTATGATAGTTTTTTTTAAAAGACTTATTTTATTATCTTCTATTACAACCCATCGTCATTCAAGGACAATTTTATTAACGGAACGATTATGTAGTTGCGGATTTTATTTTAACGCATTTTTTTGTAAGTAAAGGTTATTAAGGATTTTCCAATTTCAATTTTGATCCAAACGTTCTCAAGGGCATTTATAATGTCGAGAAGGACAGAAAACAAGTGTCGATCTGATCAAACTCGCCAATTGATAGCATTTATTTGATTAAAAAAAAAGAATAAAAGTAAATAAATAACTTTCGAAAAGAAAATTGTGATCGGAGTTTAAAAAAAACCAGAAGGTTTATCAAACGAGCATTAAACGAATTTTTATTTACCATTTAATTGTTTTCTATGAATCACTCGATTAATATATTTTCAGTCGAGAGTATCGAATTTATACGACAAGAGTGGCGAAAATAATTCAATTAATTATCAAAAGACAGTCGTCACATTGAATAAAGATTTTAGATGCTGGCATTTGAGGAAGTGTATATATCCGTTGTTTTTCTTTTTACCAGTATGAGTTATTTTTGTTATTTAAACGCTTCGAGTAATGTATAGCATCTTATGCTTCCAAGGCAATAATGGAATAATAATTCTGAAAAAAAGATCAATAATTGAATGGATTGCCGATGACAATAAAAAAATTAATGATGATTAATTATTTACAGAGGAAGTTTATGCAAATGATTGTTAAATGCCGTTTATGTATGTTGCAACAAATACAGTTATTTTTTTCAAGTAATTTTACTTATATTTTTTTTATTTGACTTTCTGACTTGATAGTTCGTTTGTAATATTTTTTGTTACCTAAATCCATTCAACTTCAAAATTATAGTTGAGTGAATTTAATCCCAGACAAATTACCAAACAAGAAAAAAATATTGTATTTGTTTTCGAAATGTCCGACTGGAGGGAGCATTTGGGCCCATAGGGATGATCCCTCTTGTTTCGGATTACCAGTCGACGGTCGATATTCGTGAACGTCATACGGCAAATTTCTCATCACAATCAAATCGAAATTCATCGCTATCGAATTTTTAGGTAGAAGAATTTCAACATAAAGAGGTTGTTGAGAAACAGTGAGGAGTCCCGAGTTCAATTTGGAGAAAATACCGCTCTTTGTCATGAGTTCGTACTCGAGCTGTTGTTCGACAAGTCTTCCAATCGTCTCCAGTACATTTACATGTGCCAATAGATCGTCACCGATAATTATATTTGTCAATTTCTCAGTTACATCTCTATCGAATATCTCTTCAAATAACTGTCTATCACAAGTATTCGATCCAATATCCAAACACATCTCAAAAAGAAAGAAACGAAAGAAATTGATCATATTCAATGAGATTTTTGAAAATTTCGGTTTAAAAAATGGTTCCAAAAGCCTCGGAACACAGTTCTTGACATTGTTTACAATAATCGATTAATAATTTCAGAGCAGAACTCGATAAAATTTGATTGTCGATAAATACCATATCGAAGATGGCCTCGATAAATTCTGTTGTAAATTTCACGACTTCACAATTGTCCTTGTTCGTATCAATGCGATGGGCCAGTTCATCGAAGATAATCATTGTCAGAACGTTGTTGTCGGCGCTAATCAATGACTTCAACAATGTCGATGAATTATTGGCGAATTCATCCGAGAAATATTTCAATAAAACTCGAGCGAGATCTCGAGATATTTCATACAACGTTTCATCGTAGAAATTTAGAAACGATAAAATTTTGATGATGTCCATCGGTGACAGCAAATCAATGGTGCAATTGTGAGAAGTGTTCGAGAGGAATATGAAAATTCGCCTGCACTCATCGACACTCAATTGCCGAGTGACTGTAATGTTCAATAAATCGCTATCAATCTTCATTAGATATTCAAAACTCAAAGTGTTGGCAAATAATATTTATTGATTCAAAAACTGAGGCAACAACAATCACGCAAGCGATTAAATTGATCAATTAAAACAACATTCCAGTATTATTAAACTGGATTTTTCTCAAAATTTAATCACAATTCAAAAGAAAACTTTATAAATATATATATATTTTTTTATGTTAAATTTTTAATAAAAATTAAATATATATATATATTATCAATTCTTAACAGTATTAGCTCGATACGGTTGATACACTATTTTTTCAATTTCTATATGTCTAATAATTATGTTTATGACTCATTACCATGTAAAATGACACGAATATGTCTGTAAGATTAACATTTATTACTGAGGTATTTACTTACTAACTTAAATTAGTCAATTGCGCAAATGTTGATAAAGGCGATTTCTATTAAGGTATATACAGTTAAACTTGTTTTAAAATTGTATAGAACTACAAAAGATTACTGTACTACTTATATTTCATTTCAGAAATTTCGCAACTCAAATCATCCTTCAATTAATTTTAGTTAAAATGTGATGCACAAAATAATATTTTTTGGAGAAAAAAACCGTACTTTTTAAAATCAAAGACAAGTGACCGTCATCTTCACCAGATGTGAATCCTCTGGATTACTGCCTTACTGGATTACTGGAGAGTGGAGCCTGCCGTGTTCGTCAAACAAGTGCCAAGGCTCTGTGTAATTCCATTGCGAAAGTCTAGAAGAATCTGCCAGAGGATTTTATTTTCAGAAAACGTCTGCAAGTATTTATGCATGCCGAAGGTAATTGTTTAAATAATTATTTAAAACACTTTTATTCAACTTGAATTTAAAGTTTCAAAATTGGTGTCTTTGATATGTTCTGAAATATACATGTTTATCTGTTTGGAGTGCTTTTTGATAAGACTTTCACAACACTCACTGTTTTATCTCTCAAAAATTATTTAACAACCTGTACGTAACACAATTTACCAGAAAGTTTTGTTGTCGATGTAGCTTATTTAAGTTCCTTTTTCAAATTTATTGGTTTGACGAACCATTTTTTTATGTTCACTAAAAAGCGCAAAATCTAAGTTCTTACTGACCAAGATATTGAACAAGATCTTCCCAACCATCTTACATGATTTTACTTATAGAGATGAAATGTATCAGTAGTTCATGTTTTTTAAGATTGTTTAAATGGCTTTTAGGAAATTGTTATCGAAATTATAACATCTGGAAGGAGTATTTGGATTTGATCTAAATAACAGGAGTAAGCTTTACTTTACAATATTTTTATCTTTTAGTAATAAATAATTGAATATTCTACAAACATAACGGATACAATATGCTTACAACGTCGATCATCAACAGACGATCAGCTTAAGATTAGACTTTTTATCGATCAGACTTAGAAAACTCGAAATATTATTTCTTTTAGAAAATCCGTAGTATTTTATATTTTATATTTCTTAAATGATAATAAAGATATTTTTTTGATTTTTTCATAAAACTGTTTTTTAAGTTTTCCTTTCTTAAACGATTAAGTAAAATTCTAATTTTGAGCAGTTTCTCTGTAAAAAAAATCACACATTTTACTCTATTTTCATTTTATTCCTGATGCATCATTTTATACAACTATGTAGCTTCCCATAGATCACAAGGTTCAACATTGTATTTACTAAAGTAAGAGGAGCTTCACTTTGTGATTTATAAGATATATTCCAAATACGACCATATTTTAAACACAAAAAATAATAAAAAAACAAATTTCATATGCTATAAAAAGTATTAATAAAGCCATTTTCGAAATGTCGATCTTTATGAAGTGATAACGGAGACGGAGATGCTTCAGTTAAGTTGATACTTATACCATTCTGATGGTCAAATAATTTTTATAAATTAAATCATTTCCCATTTAAATTTAATTTATTAACATAAATATATAAAATAACCGATTGCCGTGGCATTAGCACCATATGCACTTGATACAGCAGATTGAAGACTACTTGCAGCCACAGAATCATTTACCGATGTATTTGAAGCAGTAATGACTTGCATATCGACGATGACACTTCCAGCTCTAAATTAGATGGAATAAAATCTGATGAAATCAAAGAACAATTCTACCGAATTGAATTGAAAATAATTTGGAGTAGTCGAATCGCCAATTTTAACAGTTCGTTTCTCATTCGAACGACTATATCATTTGTAAACGATTTGTATTCGGGTGTACTAGAATCATTGTAGGCAGTAATAAAAACAGATGCAGTGAACGTGATAGCCATTTTTGCTTTAACGGTATATTCACCAACCCTAGGAGGAGCAATGGTAGTTATTGTAGTTGGTGCAATGGTTGATGTGTTTGCGGTTGTTGTCGGTGATGTAATTGTTGACCCGTTTGATGATGTTGAAGGTGGTATGATTGTAGATATCGTTGATGTGTTTGTAGGTGGAGTGATTATCGAAGTGATGGATATGTTTGTAGCAGGTGTGGTTATTGATGTGTTTGTTGATGGAGTGACTGTTGACGTGGATGACGTTGTTGTCGGTGATGAGGTTGTTGATGTGATTGATGTGCTCGTAGGTGGAATGATTGTAGACGTGGTTGATGTGTTTGTAAGTGGAGTGATTATCGAAGTGGTGGATATGTTTGTAGCAGGTGTGGTTATTGATGTGTTTGTTGATGGAGTGACTGTTGACGTGAATGACGTTGTTGCCGGTAATGAGGTTGTTGATGTGATTGATGTGCTCGTAGGTGGAATGATTGTAGACGTGGTTGATGTGTTTGTAGGTGGAGTGATTATCGAAGTGGTGGATATGTTTGTAGCAGGTGTGGTTATTGATGTGTTTGTTGATGGAGTGACTGTTGACGTGGATGACGTTGTTGTCGATGATGAGGTTGTTGATGTGATTGATGTGTTCGTAGGTGGAATGATTGTAGGCGTGGTTGATGTGTTTGTAGGTGGAGTGATTGTTGAAGTGGTTGATATATTTGTAGCTGGTGTGATTGTTGATGTGTTCGTAGGTGATATGGATGTTGATGTAGATAGTGTTGTTGAATCTGTAAAAATGTAAACTTAAATTATTTTATTTATTATTTTATCATTCTGAAATTATGCTTTTTTCGAAAACTTAAATTTTTTTTCAACTTGTTAATTTATTTATACAACATTTTAGTGTAATATTTGAAGTCTTTTGAAACATTATTTGAAGAGTGAACTGTATTTAAATCATGGTACTATAATGTTTGAGTGAAATAAGATATATATATATATATATATATATATATATATATATTATGATGTCGCTTAAAAATAGATGTGTGAAAAACATGTTTCTTACCCTCTGCATCCGTTCTGTGTGTGTTGATAGAAGCCCTGAAAAAATACGATCAAACTATTTTAATGTTTAGAGGTAGCGCAGCGATTACGAATGTTGACATCTTTATACGATTGGAAAGAGCTATACTTAAAACGCATTTGAATGATGTACGTATTCTGTTAGCTTGTTTAAACAGTGAAACTACCAAGCAGTTGTCATAGACAGAGTCAATAAACATTATTTATAATTAATTAAAAATATTGCATGTGAATTTTTATCAGTACTTGTAAAATTTATATACAAATTATATACAATATTGAAGGTAATATTAAAACAGATAGAACATCAAGGACATTTTGAGGCATTTAAATAAATTTTCTCTATTCTTCTCTAAAAGTTTAGATAATAAAAAGTGCTTCCTACATTAAATACCACAAATTATTGTATTTATTGGTATAACATATACATTTGTTTGATTTGATTAATTAATATATTGTTCTCGTTTAACTTCTTGTTTAGCGTTCAGGTAAGATTTATTCAGAAGGTTTTTTCGAAATACAATTGTTTATACTTTATTCATACATTTTCAAAAAGAATTTTCATTGAAGTAATTTTGAGTATATTTTAATAATCATACACGTTGTATACTATATAGTTTAATATTTATTCATGTGCTGATGGTACAGTTGTACTTACTTGGATCAACAATCTCCAAACCAGCTGGTTTTAAGTAAACTTCTAATCACCAAGTGTTCGAATTCTTTCTTCATCTACATCTGACAGAAGAACTCAGTACTCACAGTGCCGCTTCTTCGTTAGACTCCGGAGAAATCTCGGGGGTTTTATTTCACTAAGTATTGTGTCGTCAGGACGTCAGTTAATTCTTCTCCTGGCTTGCAAATTTCATTTGCTTGACCTTACTTACGTGGATTGATTCATTCAGTATGGGTCTCCAGAGCTTCAGCTAACTCTGTTCCTGGCTTGTCCTTGATTTTGTGGCACATCTCTGTGTGTACTTGTTTACATCCTCTTTAATGGAACTTTTTTCACGAAGCATAGAGTCGCCGGGGCCTCAGTTTGTGTGCCTTGGAAAATGAATCTAATTGGTTCCAGCCTCAACTCTTCGATTTCCGAGTTATCAGCTGCTCAGCCGACCTCCGCGCCGGCCTTTCCGAGCTTTAGCTGTTCTGAACTACGGTGTCAACAATCGAGGACTTGAATTCGCGGAACCCCCAGTGATCACCGAAGTGGCGCCGATGAATCTGAGGAAAAACAAGCAAATCCCAATAAGACCTAAGTCCCGCTGCGCGGGCACAAAAAAACCTTTTGTTTTGTAATAATTTTTGTTCATCAACAATCACCGAACCAGCTTGTTTTAAGTAACCGTCTAATCGTCAAGTGTTCGGATTCTTTCTTCATCTACATCTGACAGAAGAACTCAGTACTCACAGTGCCTCTACACAGGTTATTATGGGTGGTTTATCATTTCAGGCGAAAGCCCGACTTCCAGTCAGACATGTACAACATTACTTTGAGAAACTGGAAAATTTATTCAATAAATGAAAAGCCTCAAAAAAACCATAAAAGTCGACAAATAGCAAGATGATTGGGCGAATAACAAAGTTATAATATATACATTTTAAAAACATAAGTTTTACACGAATATTTGTGTTTATTAATAATCAGTTACGACAACGGAAATGACTAAATGCAAAATATAAAAATAACAAAAAATCGCACTAAAACATGTGAAAATAGGATGTTGATTTTTTTGCTTGAAAATTGTGAAATTAGTGGGCATATAATTTTGTAAATAATAAAAAACTCTCTTCGGTTGTTTTTATAATGATAATTATACAATAAAAGTAATTGACAAATTTAATCAAATAATTTCATAATAAAGTAATACATTTTCATTTTATTAACAAATTTTTAATTTAAAAATGTTAAATTATATTATATGTATAATATGTTAACGCACTAAACAATAGAGCACTACTTATTTCAAAAATCACGTATGAAATGACAAATAAAACATGTACTTACAAGTCAAAGCGCAGTACAGTAGGGGGAAAATGGGCATTCGGTCCTACCCCCCCCCCTGGCCGTAGCCATGGCAACGATATGGGTTATCGTGGTTACCATGGTAACCGACCCGATTACCATAGCAACGGTCGCGGTTACCATGGCAACGGTCGCGGTTACCATAGCAACGGTCGCGATTACCTTAG
>MQRK01218067.1:7352-19057 GCA_001938485.1 Girardia tigrina
ATAAATAATTTTGTTTTAAAAAATACAATCTTAATGATGCAAATTTAATTTGTTCGAAATTTGTCTCAATGTTTGATTATAAAATAAATTCAATGGAGAAAAAGGAACGTTCGAAATCTCAAACCAAAACGAATCTCATGAACTCAGAATTTAACGGTGAAAAGTTCAGCAAAATCAAATCGAAAATCAAACAAACATTTTCTCAAAAATCCACAAGTAGTAATAGTAGCCTTCGAACGCCCGCACCGGTCCGACCCCTCTCTTACAAAAACCCAAATTCCCCAATTCTGACACGATTTCGAGATAAAAACCCCTAAAAGGGACTCACGGGGGTGATTTTTGATATTTTTAGATAATTATCTAGGTCTAATATTTTAAACAAAAATTAATCAATTACACATTTTTGGTAGTTCTTAGTATGGTTTTAAAGAAAAAATAAAAACAGATCGAAGGAACATTTGGGTTTTTGTAAGAGAGGGGTCGGACCGGTGCAGGCGTTCGAAGGCTACTATTACTACTACTACGATTTTATGATTTTTACCAATTTTAAGAATTTTAAGAATTTTAAGAATTTTAAGAATTTTACCAATTTTAGGAATTTTAGAAATTTTATAACATAAGGATTTATCAAAAAAAAAATAAAAATAAAATAATGTTGGCTTACGTCTGCCATTTCCTAACTACTTATACCCTCCAGTTTTAAAAGGTACAGTAATCACTTTCAGGAAAATTATAAAAAATTTCATGCATAAAATAAGAAATACTATAATGATTATTTAGCTTCTACTATTTGTTGGAAACTTATCTCAAGACATCATCTTACTCCGCATTATTTCAAAAATAAGTTTTGGTGAGGAAAAGCCAACTCTTTAATCAGCTATTATTTATAATTATTTCTAAATTATATTATTTTTAATTTTTAATTTTTTAATAATTTAAAAATGTAAAAAAAATGAAAATTGATAAAATTTCAACATTTTTTACCGATTTAAATCTGTTAAATTTAAATCTTTTGCAGGTTTAAATCTGATGAAAATGTAACATTTTTTATGGAATTTTTACCTTGAAAACCGTCTTGTCCCAGCGATAGAAAAATTCAACGAAAAAAAATCAGAAAAAGAAGAAGAAAGAGATTTAGAAGAAAATAAAGACTTTTGGAAAGATATTCCTTTATAGTTTTATTACTAAAAAATAAAGTCTACCGAGGCAGACTTTATTTTTTAGTAATATAGTTCTTGGAATATTGATTTTTAGTTTTATTACTAAAAATAAAGTCTACCGCGGCAGACTTTATTTTTAGTAATAGAGTCCCTTACCGCGGGAGTGAGTTACTATTAAAAATATAAATTTATTTTGTTAGAAATAAAATGAATTGTAAAAAATGTGGCTATTATAAAATAAAGAATGTTTCTTGCTACTGTGCGACATCAGAATCAAGTAATGAAACTTTCTAAAGATATTGATAAAGCCGTTCGAAATAATTTAATCGCTGAATATGCAGCTAAGAGTATTCGTAAATAAATATCTTAATTATTTTTATTATTTTAATGAATTAAAAATGAGTAATAATCATTTCTGTACAATATGTGGAAAATTTGTTTCAAAAGCTAATAAAGTTAGGCACGAACAAACCAAAAAACATTTAAGTCTTTCTCCAAAAGGAGGAGATCTTCAAACACTTTCAAAAAAATTGCCAGACTTTCCATGGTCAAAATATAAAGGAGAACATCATCTTCCAGGTTATTCATATGCAGGACCAGGAACGCGTTTAGACATCAGATTAGATGAGAATAATCAACCAAATCCTGGAGAAGAACCCATAAATCGTGTCGATAATGCATGTTTAAAACATGATATTGCTTACAACAATGAAGATATTCGCTCAAGACAAAAAGCAGACATTGATTTTATTCAGGATTTAAACGAAATTAAAAAGACAACATTTGGAGAAAGAATTGCAAGAACACTTGTAAAAAATGCAATGAAGTTGAAAATTATGTTTGGTGGAAACCTAAATGAAAATGAAGTCCTGGCACAAGAATTACATAAAGAATACAGAAAACCTAAAACATTTTTAAAAGTTAAAGTTTTTAACAAAGATGATATTTGGGGAGCGGATTTAGTTGAAATGAAAAAAGATGAAGATTATAAATACATTTTAACAATTATAGACTTATATACAAAATATGCATGGGCTTTTCCTTTAAAAAATAAAACAGGAAATACAATTTAAAATACTTTCGAAGAGTTATTTGAAGAAGAAAGAATTCCTAAAAAATTATATGTTGATCATGGAAGCGAGTTTTACAACAAAACATTTTTAGACTTTTTAAAGCAAAACAGATAGAAATCTACTCAACTTTTAATCAACCTGATGAAAGAAGCCAAGGACCATCACATAATCCGGTTATAGAAAGATTTAATAGAACTTTAAAAAATTTTATGTGGAAAGAATTTACAATACAAGGAAATCAAAAATGTTTGAATATATTGCCTAAAGTGTTAAATTTTTACAACCCTAAAATTCATAGAACAATAGGAATTTCTCCAGAAGAAGCATCTGATAATCCTGATCTTATAAAAAATAATAATAATAATAATAATGAAAATGAAGATATAAAGGAAAAACAAAAATTTAAAATAGGTGACCTTGTTAGAATTTTTAAATGGAAAAACAAATTTGAAAAAGGTTTTACCCATAAGTGGTCTAAAGAGGTGTTTGTTATAAGTGAAGTTCATAAAACAAATCCTATAGTTTATTCGATTATTGATTTAAATGGGGAAAAAATATTAGGAAGATTTTATACAAATGAATTAAAAAAATCATCTTTTTCAAAAATTTTGTACTTTTCTCACGCCTTCGGTGTTATATCTCATCGTTTTCTCATCACTTTTGCCTCATCGTTTTCTCATCGTTTTACTCACACTTTTTAAATCATTTCAACAGTAAACATCTTTCCATTCTTTGTTTGTATCTGACAATGCTTCTCTTCTAAAATTAAACAATATGCTTTTGCTTTAAAATCAGTTGATTTTGTAATGTGAACTGTGATATCACAACCATTTACAGAAAGTTTTTCATCTTGAGCAGAAACATCAAAACAGAAAATAGAGTATAAATTTTTAAAATCTCTAATATTTAACTGTGGTAAAACATTAAATTCTTTACACATTTTCACATAAGCTAAATACGGTTCCATCTGTTTATTTCCTACAGCATCAAACTCCATCTTATTGATAGGATAGTAAGAGTTATTAATCTGAACTCTTAAACTTGTTATAGCATTTTTCTCATCTTTTTGAATAAAGAAGGAATTATTTTTCTCAATTGAAGTAGTTAAATCTTTGAAAGCTACTAAAACATATCTAGGTCTAGAATTTGTTAAACTTACTTTCCAACTTATATTTGTACTTCCAACTGCAAGTTCGTTTGTTCCATTTATTCCATTTATTAGTTCCATTTCTATTTAGAAAATTTACAGAGATAGGTTTATCTTTATTCAATCTTTCCAATAAAGTTACCTCACTTCTTGGATTAACAGTTAATTCTGGAATCCATAGCTCTAGTGATTCTATTTCAACCTTTCCTGTTGGTTTCTTCGCCTCTACACCAACTAGTGTTCCACTTCCATATAAAATATCTTCATCATTTAACTTTCTATTTAAAATAATGTTAATCGGTAACAAAAATACAACTCTATTATAATTTTCCATGAATCCAAACAAAGTATTTAATGGAAATCTTCCTTCAAATGAATAGGAAGTATCAGCTTTCAGTTTCCCATCACCTTGATATAACTCTTTTCTTATTTTGAAACTAGTATTTTTTTCATCTCCTTTACCTGTATCCGGTATCCATCCTATAGATTCACCATATGTTTAAACTGTTGGTTTGTCTAACATTAAAAAATTTAACATACTTGAAAATTCTCCACAATTTCCTATATTTTCAATTTCCGCTGATCCTAATTGTAATCTCATGTTTTCAAACATTCTCGGGAAAAATTTGTTTTCTAATGTTACAGATGAATCTGCAACAAATCCTGATAGTTTAATCTTATAATAAAAGAATGCCGCTCCTAAATTTAAAGGATTGCTTGTTTGATTTATTTGAAACTTGATATCACCAGTCTTATTTAGATTTGTTGAAGAATCTACACTAGCAGCAACTCTTAAATAATCTTCTTTCTTTAAATCATGGATAAAATTTAAAGTTCTGTTTAAACTAAACAGTTGTCTCTCTGATAAATCTTCTTCCATTTTCTTATTTTTTAATAAAAAATTTAAAAATATCTTTAAATTTTTTACTTTAAAAAGGAATAAAATGTCAAATTTGGAAGAAGAGTTAAAAAATATAATTGCAACAGGTGTTCCAAAAGCTGTAACTTTAGATGGGAAAAGAGTTTATATCTCTAAAAAGATAATAAAACATTTACAAGAAAAAGAAGGAGGAATATTGCCATTAGCAGCATTAATTCCTCTGATTATGTCAGTTGTTGGTGGAGCAGCTGGGGCAGCTGGAGGAGTTGCAGGAGTTGTACAATCTGTAAAAGAGAGTAAAAAAAGCTGATGTTTAGACAAAATTAGCTGAAGAAGAGTTACGACGTTTGAAAGAAAAAGTCGGAACAACTGGAACAACTGGAACATCTGGAACATCTGGAACAACTGGAACAATAGAAAAAGCAGCATCGGGATTATTTTTAGATCCTTATCAAGGAAGAGGAATCTCTGATTATTTGAGAAATATTTTAAAAACTTCAAATCTTTCAAATCCAGAAAAGAAGAACATTAAGACAATTCTTAAAAATTTAAAACATGGAATAGAAATTAAACATTCCGGAGATGGATTATTTTTAAATCCTTATAAAATTTAAACAATTTTAAACAATTATAACTTAATCATAACTTGAATATATCTAACGAAATCTGACGATGGAAGACGATAAGAAAAAGTTGATATTTTTCAAAAAAAGAACATTTAAAAATTGATACATTTTTTCCATTTTAAGTGATAAAATCATGACTTTTTTTACTACTTTTTGAATTATTTTTCGGGATCTTATTTAGCTAATACCATTTACAATGAAAAAGTTAGGGATTTCACAAAATCATTAATAGCTACCGACCTGACCCCTGTGTCAGCTCCATTATTTTTTCAAATCTTTTTGTTTAAAAATGAACGAATTTGAAGAAATTTTCTCACAAGTTGAAAAAATAAACACAGTTCCTTTTGAGAATTATAACACACTTATACAAGCTTCAATAGTTTCAAAATTTACAAAACTTAAGATTGAGAATCCAAAACTGACTCAAGGGCAAATTTGTCAAATGATGAACACTTCCTCATCAACTCTTACGAGAATTCGAAAAGATTTAGATATGTCTTCACCTTACAGACATAGAATTCCACAAAAGAAAAAGGTAAAAAATAATCCAATTTTAAATCAAAATTCCAATCCAACTTTAATTCCAACTTCGAATCCAGAGTTCACATGTGGAAGTTGTAAGAAAATATGTAAATCAAAAGCAGGTTTATCAGTTCATATGCGTTCTTGTTCAAGTTCGATAGGTGCGGGAGATCAAGATATTTTACAAAAGAGCTATATATCAGAAAGTGAGTTAGACAGAAAGGCAAGGGAAATGCTTAATAAAATTTAATTATTTTTTTTATCTTAAAAATGAGTGAAATAATTGAATATGTGAAAAATGATTCAACTGTTTTAAATGATATAAAAACTGAATTAAGAAATTATTCTGTAGAAAACTTTAAAACTAAAGAAAAAATAGGGGAAAATCTAATTGCACAAAACATTGTATTAAAGAAAACGACTGAATTATTGATTGACGACAACTATGATTTGATAAATGAGAACAATATTTTAAGAGATCAAGCTGGAGAAGTAGATGAGAAAGAGCTAGCACAAAAGAAAATCATGAATATGAAGTTAAATAATCTTAACAAAGGAGCCGTCATTCTAAATAGATTACAAGAAAGAATGCGATTACAACTAGAAAGTAGTAAGAATTATTAAAGTAGATTAAGATAAAAAATATTATAATTGTAATCAAGAGACAAAAATATAAATTTTTAAGTTGTTTTATTTTTATTAATTTCTTATCAAATTCATTTGCATATTCTTCAAAGAATTTCAGTTGTTTAGTTTCCATTTTTTAAAGTATAAAAATGACATCATTTTCTAGCGAACTAAAGCCGTTCAATCCAGTTTTCAAGATGAATAAGATATCCTTCTCACATCATCTTAACTTACCATCTTGTTTTAGGATGCTAATCGTTGGCTCTTCTGGGTGTGGAAAGACTAATTTATTGTTAAGAATGTTACTAACTGACAACTTTCTCGATTATAACAACTTAATAATATTTAGTAAAACACTGTCACAACCTGAATATCAGATAGTTTTTAACGGGTTCGAAAATAATTTAAGTAAAAAATCTATAAGATATATCTTTGAAAATCAAGAAACATTGTTTAAAGATGAAAATATTTCGATTGAAGAAGTTGTAGAACAGTATGCAATTAAACATCCTGATAACGAGAACATAAGTGTAAAGTTTTTCGAAAATGTTAATGATGTCATTCCTCCAGAGAAGTTACCGAAAAATAAGAAAAATTTAATAGTTTTTGATGATTGTATAAATGAGAAGAACCAAAATATTATGGAAAAATATTTCACAAGAGGAAGTCATCAAAATGTAAATGTTATTTATTTGTCACAATCATGATTTGATTTAGACAAACGTAGCATTAGAGCAAACTCTAACTATGTAATTTTGTTTAAATTGAACAAAAAAGACAAAAGTTTAATTTATTCAGATTTACTAAGTAATGAGATTGAACCAAATGAATTTAATGATTTAACGAAAGTATGGCAAGAAAAGTATGGATATCTCGCATTTAACCGAGAAGGTGACCTAGTTATTCGAAATGATATCTTCAGTTATTAATTATATATCGTCTTTAAAATTGCTTAATCTACTAAACAAGTCTAATTCTAAAATTAAATTTTCCTGTACAATTTGAAAAAATTTCTTAGATTTCTCATCTGCATCAATTTCAAGTTTATAAAAATCCTCAGTGTTATATAACTTAGATATTAAGTTATTTATGACTGCTTTATTATCAAGTATCTGATTTAATAAAATTGTTTCTCTCTTTAAAAGTTCTTGAAGTTTATTAAAACTACTAGAACCTGATTCGACATCTTCACTAGTGACAAACGTATCCCTAATTAGTTTTTTCGGAGTTAATAATCTTCCATGAGATCCATCTTCAAATATAATTACTTGAGAATAATATTCAGTTTCAAAATTTTTTTCCATTTTTTATGTATAAAAAATGGTATTCGAAGAAAGATTAGAATATTTAAAGAAGTTAGTGAGGGAACAAAAAGAAATAAAATCAGATGCGATGGATAAAGCAAATCAACATCTAGGTTTAGTTAATACAGTTGTTGAGATGGAAAAGATTAAAAAGGAAGCAACTATACAGATGGAAAGTATTGATCCACCTAAACAAACTTTAGCAATTCTGAGTAAAAATGATGAAGAAAGAGTACTTAAATTTTTAGATGCTTATAACTGGAAACCATTTGAAATAGGATATCATCATTCACACCGTCTCACACCTACAATAACACCTATTCATCATAAAGTTATAGATGCTCCAGCTATTACAATTAATGGTGTTGTACATATATTAGGACATGATGATAAACAAATTCGTAAAATAGCTAACCTATCAAAATATGAAATTAGTAGAAGAAAAGATGGTTCATACATATTCACAGATGAGTTGGAAAATTTAATTAATGGTTATGGTAGTGATGATATACAAGAAATTCAAAAATATTTAAAAATATTAAAAGATTCAAAAGTAAAAGATCATTCAGGAGATTATATTAAAGAACTTGAGTCAAAAGTGCAAAGTCTAAGAGTTGAAGTTCTAGAAACTATAAAACCTCCAAAAGCTCCAGAAAGAGAAGGTTATAGTCAAGAACCTCCTCTAGAATACATTCACTTTATGCCAGATAATCCAATTTTACTATTTATCGAGTTGAGAAAGTTATTAGCTGCGAAGAAAGTAGGACATGATAATACCTACAATCAAGTAAATGCTATATTGAAAAGATTGATGGAGAGAAAATGTATAACAGTTGAAAAATATAAAAAGATTTTAGATAAACATTATTCTTAAACATAAATAGATTTTGAAGAAAAAATATAAAAGTATGGCTAAATATTCAAAAACATTAACACTATCAACAAATACATCTGATTTTATAATACCTTTCTCCGAGTCTTTATCATCAAATAAAGAATACAAAATAGGATTAATATCATTTTCAACTTATAATAACATTTATAATATTACAAAAATAATAATATCTTTAGATATGTGACAGAGGAAGTAGGATATGACAGATATTATTCTTTAAACTCTGGAGCATATGAACTAGAGGAAATATTTACTAAAATAAAAAATCTAGGTGGTGGATATTTCAGAAAACATGATCCCAGTGAAAAAATTTATATGACTCTTGGTAAATATCAGCAAATAGATTTTACTGGCGGAGATAGTTTTCATGAATTATTAGGATTTGAAAAGATGTTATATATCGGTGCTGGATATTATCGTTCTGAAAATATCCCAAAAATAAGGTCAGTTCACACAATAAATATTGAATGTGATATAATAAACTCATATCTATACTCTTTTCCTGTTAATACAATTCCTTTACGTGGTAAAATTGATGAAAAAATTAAATCTCCATTTTATTTACCAATTACTAAAAAAGAATTTAATGAAATTCATATCCGAATTCTTGACCAAGATAGAAAGTTGATTGATTTTAATGGTTGTAAAATTAATATATTTTTACATCTAAGAGAAATCTAAAAATTTTTATATTAAAAAATGGAAGATTTATTGAAAAAATTAATAAATTTACAATCAAATAAATTTTCAAGAACAATAGCTTTAACATCAGATAAATCAGATTTTAGAATAAGTTTTCCTGTTCCAATAACTTTAGACAAAGACTTGAATTATGAAGTAGGAATGATGTGGTTTTCTACTTATAATAGCATTTATAACATTATTAAAGAAAATAATGTTTTTAGATATTCAAAAGATGGTGGTAAAACATTTTCAGATTTTAAATTAATTCCAGGTGCATATGAAATAAAAGATATGAATTTGAGAATCCAACCGATTTTAGGTGATAAAAATTTCAACATGTATCCGGATACTAATATAAACAGAATTGTAATAAAACTTGGTGAAAACTTCCAAGTTGATTTTACTAAAGAAAATAGCTTTCGTGAGGTAATAGGATTTGAGAAAAAAATATATAAGGACAACATTAACATAGGTGAAAATATTGGAAAAATAAGCTAAGTACTGAGTATAAACATTGAATGTGATTTAGTAAATGGAAACTATTCAAATGGCCAATTAGATAACATTTTATACTCTTTTCCTGCTAATACAGTCACTCTGGGTCATAATATGATTGAACGAATGAATCCACCAAAATATTTACCAATAACAAGAAAAGTGATTGATAGTATTCATATCAGAATTATTGATCAAGATGGAGATTTGATTAGTTTTAATGGTGAAGAAATTAATATGTGGTTAGATTTGAAGCAAGTTTAGATATTTTTATTTTAAAAAATGATGTCTTTACAAGACTTTTTATTTAAATATGGTATTGATACAACAACTAATTTTGATTTAAAAAATATAGCAAAGGATCTTGGGTTAAAAATTAAAGTTGTTATGCATGATGAATTTAAAGAAATGCAGAAGAATTCTTACATTATAAACTTAGACTCATCAGAAAATAAAGGCAGTCATTGGGTTTGTCTTTATAAAAATAAATATTATTTTGATCCTTATGGTGTTTTACTTATAAGCGAAGCTGAGTATGAGATGTATAATACTTTACAAATTCAACCAGATGGAACCAAGATGTGTGGAAAATTATGTCTATATGTTTTATATAATCTTGAAAAGGGTGTTAGTTTTGAAGATGTTATACTTAACATATATGAAGAAATGCAAGATTTTTTTCTGTAAAAAATGAGTAGTTATGTTCTTTTCTTTAGTATAATATATATTTCTTTTCTTTAATATATATTTTCTTTAGCAAAGCTTCAGGTTTTTCATGATAAGATAAAGCAAATGAAACCGTTTGAACAAAGGAAAAAAATATTCAATTGTTATAGAAGTGAAAAATCAAAGAATACAACGCATAAGAATCACCAATAATGAAATCTTAGAAGTTGAAAGACCTAACATAATCTTTAACCATTTTCGAGTGGGGAGAGGTCATGGTGTTATATATGATTTAATTGTGTATGATACACTTCTTGAAGAAGAGAAAATTGTTGAGATTTATAAATCATTAAACAAAATCCATAAATTTTATTCTTAAAAATGGGGCGTAAAATACCTCTCGAAACTGATGAAAATGAGAATGAATATGATGAAGAAGAACATATATACCCACAAATATATCCAACTATTCAAAGGAAGCGTTCTAATGAATGGTCAAATGAGAAAACATATTACAATGAGAAACCTACTACATGGTCCAATGAGAAACCATCTGCTCCGATAGAATGGAACAGAATGAATGAGTTTTTATTGGAGAAAAAGAAACTTGAAGAAAAATTAATTCATTATAAAAAGATAAAAAAGAGATGGACTAAAGCTGATTCAATTGTAAAAATTACTTGTCTTTCCATTGGTGGAAGTGTAACAGTTGCAACCTCGATTATTGGTGGATTAACTCCGCTTATTTTGGGGGAAAGTGCTGGAATTATTACCGGTGTAATGGGAGGTGTTGGTGCTGTTCAATTATTTTTAGGGGAAGGTGTCTCTATTGGTATAAAAAGCAAAAAGAAGAAGATTTATCGTGAAATATGCGAACAGTTAGAACTTGGTATCAATAAATTATATTTATTCCAAGTTAAAGCTTTAGAGGATAAAGTTTTAACAACTGAAGAAATTGAAGAATGTCAACGTATAATCATTGAAATAAATGGAAAAATTGATGGAATTAAGAATGGGAAGAAATAAGTCTATTTAATAAATCAGAGTATTCTAAAGCTGTTAAGTTTTAACAACTGAAGAAATTGAAGAATGTCAACGTATAATCACTGAAATAAATGGGAAAATTGATGGAATTAAGAATGGGAAGAAATAATCTTAATTGGTATACCTATAAACAATCATCATCTGCTTTAGTTTATCTAAAGGACATGGGGGTTTATTTAATTTTTTCTTATTATCTTCACTTGTCATATATCTTAAATGTTTCCAATTTAAACAAAATTTAACATCATTATCATTATTCATATCATATTTTGATAAAGGATATAATGTTCTATTTCTATTTGTCCTTTATAATCTTGGGGAATATAGAATTGTTTTGTATAATGTAACCATTGTTTTAATTCATTTACGTTTAATCCCGTCAATTCCGCTGTATTGACTCCATGAGTATTTAAAGCAGATCGTAACCATCTTCGATATTCTTCAGCTTTTCTGGCATTAGGATTGTGGTGATGTCATTCCTCACCACATTCAGTAATATTGAACTCCAATGATGTCAAATCTTATGACATAACTAGAGTTCAAATTCCGGTGATTTCATATGTCATGACATCACCGGAATGT
>MQRK01218070.1:4983-15747 GCA_001938485.1 Girardia tigrina
ACTCAATAATATATATATATACAGTGATGTAGCGTAGGGGGCGGGGGGGGGCTATCTGCCCCGGGTGGCACGACTGTTGGGGCGGCATTTGTGAATGGGCGAAATATTATGTATAAAATAAAACGAAGAAAAATCTGACCAGAAATGCTGGACATAACAGAATATTAAAAATAAACAAATTTATTGAAAACTGCCAATGGGCTGGAAGATTTGTCTCTTACCAAATATGTACAAATTCTTTGCCGTTACATGACAATGTTTTGATTTTTGTATTTCAGTTAAATACTTCCGGTTATTAGATTTTATTTGATTGCATTTTCTTACTTTGTTGTCTGTGAATTTGTGCTTAATTTCAAAAGCATGTATAAAGAATGTGGTTATAATTTTGATTAAGCTAAAGCATTTTAATCGATAAAAAAACAATTAATTGATTAATTAATCGTTAATATCCGCTGTCAAAGTATTGTAATTGTTGTTCAGCACAACTTGTACCCACTAATTTATAAAAAAGTATATAAGAAAAAAATACGTAAGCAATGCTTACCGTAAAACAAAATCGTCATTTTTTTAATTTTAAAGTTTTGATTTTTTATTAAATAATTACTTTTTTAGCAAATAAATTTGACTTTTTTTTATGAAGCTGAAAAGAAATTGAAAATTAAAATAATCGATTTTGTTAAAAAAAATTTGGATATTGCATTGTATTTATTCTTATTTAATGCGGTAAAACCAATTCTTCGTTTAAAAGGACTCGTTTTTTTCGCTAATGCGAATTTTTTGTTGTGGTCTCTAATTTCCCAAGAAAACGTCAAATTATTTTGGTAAAAAATAATTATTTACTAAATAATAAAAAACAGAATTTAAAAAAACAAACGAATTTGTTTTACCTCATTAAAAACGAAAAAATACAAACAATATTCAAAATTCTTTCAATACGAGTAAATTCATTATCGTAAATCATTATGCATCGTAAAATCATTATTTTTTAATTTTTATTTTTTATCAAATAATTATTTTTTAGCTAACTAACTTGACGTTTTCTAGTGAAATTAGAGGCCACAACAGTAATGAAGAAAGTCAAACAGAGCAGGGCGTCATTCTTTAAGAAGAAAAAAGTTGTGGAACAGGAGTCAAAAAAGAATGAAGGAGCACTGTTTAAATTCATCCAAAGGACCTCATTGCCTACGAACAAAGTGATGGAAACGGAGTACGATAAGACAATAGAGACTGGAGATAAATTTGATATTGCTAATTCTACAATTGAAGTCGATACTGCTACTGTGGAAGGCGAAGGTGGCATTGATGCAGAAGTTTGTGAGAAGTAAATTGAAGCACAAGAAATGCAACAATTAATCACTCTGAAAACAGACTTTGTAAGTGATTTTACGGACATTGGTTCTTGGCCAGATAAGATTAGCCATGAAATTCGCGCTATGCTTGTTCTTCAAGGATATACTTCAATGCAGCATCTTCATTGTAAATTCAAAGAAGTACCACGACCAGGCACAAGCACAAAAGGTGACACAAGAAAGCTAACCAAAAAATGGTTTTTTCGTGATCTACAGAACGGAGAGAAAAGTATGAGAACATGGATGGTGTATTTTCCTTCAAAGGAGGTCCTGTTCTGCTTTTGCTGCAAACT
The DNA here is from genome assembly GCA_001938485.1 of Girardia tigrina. NCBI lineage: Eukaryota > Metazoa > Platyhelminthes > Tricladida > Dugesiidae > Girardia > Girardia tigrina. Next base: position 6,626 of record MQRK01218070.1, read on the forward strand.
GTTTTCAGTTGGGCTGTCTAGTTTTTCTGCTGAAGAAAGCTTTAGGAACTGGTGGAAATTAAATCCTAAAGTTCATGAGCACGAAGTTAACGCATTGCATGTGCAGATATTCCTCAAGTGGAAGGAACTAGAGATCCGGCACGCTAAAAGAAAGGCAATAAACAAAGTAGAGGAAGAATTAATTGAGAAGGAGACTAAGAAATGGCGAGAAATTCTAGCTAGATTACTGGACATCATCAGATTTCTCTACTCGCAAAACCTGGCACTAAGGGGCCATCGAGAAGACATTCACAAAGACGGAGACCAGGAAAATAGAGGAAACTTTTTGGAATTGGTTCATTTGTTCGCCAAGTATGACCATATGCTCCGTGAACATTTGGTAAAAGTTAAACTGGGAAAGAATATCGTCACTTCCTATTTGTCACCAGAGGTTCAAAATGAATTTGTGAGCATTTTAGCACAGCAGGTGAGAAAGAAAATCATAGCACAGGTCAAGAAGAGCAAGTATTTTTGTATAATTTTTGACAGCACTTCAGATATATCTCACAAGGACCAGTTGAGCGAGGTTTTTAAAGTGGAGGAGTCGTTTGTTCGATTCATCGAGACAAAGGGAAAGAGCGCAAAGGAAATTTCTTAACTGATATTTAGACAACTGGAAAACGACGAGATTCAGATTAATGATTGTCGTGGCCAGGCATATGACAATGCTGCTGTTATGTCTGCCCATCGAACGGGTGTCCAGAAGCGCATCTTGGAAATTAACCTGAAAGCTCTATTTCTTCCATGCTCAAATCACTCCCTGAATTTGGCTTGCATACATGTAGCTTCAGTTGTGGTTCCATCTGTTACATGTTTTGGCACATTGGACCGGTTGTTCTCTTTTATTTCCTCATCTACGCATCGCTGGAATGTCCTGATTCATGAGACTGGTCTAAGTATCAAGCGGCTTGTGGAAACCAGATGGAGCACTCGAGCTGATGCTGTAAATGTGTTGGTGAAAAAATTATCGCAAGTCGTGACTGCTCTGGAGAAGCTCACCAAAGAAGGAGAAAATTTAATAACAAGATCAGATGCATCATTAATCCTATCATCAGTACTGTCATTTCCGTTTCTATCGCTTTTGAACCTTTGAAATTCCATTCTACCAGAGATCAATGATGCCCAGAAGTATCTTCAAACAAAAGGGCTCAATCTGCATCAAAGTTCTGTCAAGCTCATATCACTGAGAGATTACATTTTTGAGAATAGAGAAAATATTGTGGACAGTGCTTTTCTTTTGAGACATTTTCCTTCTTAATCAATACTTTGTCTCCAACTTCAAAAATTCTTCTTGTCTCTATTTTTTGTTCAACTGCTTTCAAAATTTTATTCTCTTCGTAATTTTTCCACCAATATCTCAATTTTCTTCAAAAACTATCTCGGCCGGTGACATACTTGTCGTAGCTTGTACCGTGCCATTTAACATAAACTCGACTTCTGATAAAACTTCTGTCCAATCTTCATGATCTCCATCCTTTATTCTAATATTCAAAGTATCTCTGATCGTGCAAAACTGTCTTTCCACGATTCCATTTGTATTATGACGATATGAACTCGAATAGCATACCTCGACTCTAAATTTTTTCGCCGTGTCCTTGAATAGAGCTGATTCAAATGTTTTCCTCTGTCTACATGTATTTCTCTTGGTGGTCCAAATTTCCATATCCATCTATCCAATAACAATTTTCTAACTGTTTTTTCATTTTGCATTCAGGCTAATATATCTACTAAACTGGTCAATTATTTCAAATATATATTGACATCAATTTATATTTCTTTTGAAAGGTCCACAAAAATCAATATATATTTTCTCGAAAGGTTCATCCACTAATTGCTTTATATGCTTTTCTTTCGTTTTGGTTGTTAGTGTCTTCCTTTTCAGACAATTTATGCAAAAAATTTATGCAATTATGCAAAAAAAAACAATTTATTTTTTTGTTTTTATTGAAATTGTTTTGTTATATTGAATTCTAATTTATTTTCTAATTTTTAAATGAAGTATAAATGAAATAAAAATTTTATTTCAAAATAAAAATACCAYCTTTTTTATTTTTCACTTCAAAGTACCAAAAAATTGGTTAGGAACGTAACCCCATATTTTAGTGTAAATAGCACCTCTTTTAACGCTGTTCTGTAAACGCTCAATTTTCAGGAACGCAATATGAGCGCTAAACGAGGTATGTCTGTAATCCTGACCGGAACCGTCGAGTTTTTGGATTTGATTTTTTTCGGAAAATAAAATGACTGAGAATAGAACAACGGATGATACTGTCCCAGCTTTGGAACAGCCAAATAAGTGTTGTGCCTTAAAATAATATTTTGTTTATATTATTTTAATTTTTTCCCATATTTTTAGTCTATTTTATTTAATTTTGGTACCTCTAAAACAAAAGTGGCGGCAGACAAAATAGAAGTTAAGAAGATTCTTTTTCTTGTCATTAATAACAGTTCCAATATGAAGGGTTCTTTCTTCCTTAAAAGTAAAAAAAGGATTATTAACAGTGTAAAGATTTGTAATTTTGAATATTATTTATTATAAGTTAATCAATATATGAGAAGGTATTCTCTCCGAATTCTCTCTTCTTCTGCTCATTCAACAATGCATGGCAAGCAACAAGCGAGCAGTGTGTCGGCAGATGGTTGTCAACATCAATGATAAATGATTAATGCATCATTGTTCAGCTGCTGCCATCCAACACTACTGCTTTCTACCATATAAATTCTATGATTTTATCACTCAACATTCTTAAAAAAAATAGTAAATTTTAATCTTACAATATCGGTGAAAATTTATTTATAAACAATAGAGATAAAAAGATTTTGATACATCAGGGTTTTTCAATAGATTTACGATTTAAATAGTTCAAAGGATGAATGTCGGACATATGTTGCCAGAATTCGTCGATTTTTGTTGAACTGAATCCGCACTCTTCACAAATAAAAATCTTTTCCCGACGTTCTTTGTAACCGTAAGGAAGGAACATGTTGTGCAACTTTTTCAAATGACTTTCCAAAGAACATCTTTGAGTGAAGGATTTGAAACATTTTTGACAGTGATAAGGTCGGACACCTGAAATAAAACGCTTTTAATGAAAAATTCAATTCATTTTTATTATTTGAGTCCCGGTGGATCTCATATGCACAAATTAGCATGCCTAATTTTTTAAGTGTTTATTTTTGAAGTATGTCTTAAATACTGATTCACTAGAAATGTACAATCTTTTTTATTCTTTTTACTACAGAAAACATTAAGTACATGCGTAAAACATTAAGGTTTTTTTAAATTAAAATTCTGGACCCAAGGGGCAAATAGGTAAAATTTTATATTGTTTGATTTTTGGGTTTTAATTGTTTTTGAAAAGTTTGGATCTTATTTATAATTAGGTTTCCTTTCCACTTAAATCCCATCAAGGTTTCTGATTCTCACACATTTAACAACCTTCCTTGACAAGCGCAAAGGACGAAATTCAATTTTATATTATTCGTATAACCCCATCGAAAATATTTATTAAAATATAAAATTCTCACCGGTATGAGTTCTCGTGTGTCTCTTTAAATCGAAAGTATCGTTGAATCCTTTGAGACAATATTTACACAAATATTTCCTAATTTTACTATGGCTTTTTATATGCCGATTAAACAGTCGACTATTCGTGAATTCTTTATTACAAGTCGAACATTTCCAAATATTTTTCAGTGTGTCATCTGAACAAAAAAAGAAAAGCGTCTTAAAATAAAAGTTAAATAAAATAAAATGTATTAATACTTTTATTTTTGGAAAATTCTGATAGGGAAATATACGTCTGGTCATCGGCTAAGGGGTTTTTGATTCCCGCTCCATTATTAACGTATTCAATATTCGATTTGGGAATCTGGAAAGTTTTTGATAAATGAACAATAAAATAATAATCCTATTTTACCCATCCAATTTGATTGTTGATGATTTTATTAAACGGCCAACCGTGACCGGTTTCCATCAACCACGAAAATTTCGTTGGAAATTGATAAAATTTGGAATAGAAATTGTCCGAACATATACGATTATTTCCCCCCAAAATGGTTTCAATTCCAAATTTCAATTGTTTAGAAACACAATTATTATTTTTCTCAGACGTCAACATTTGATTGACTTTTTGACATATGAACGTTATTTAAATTGGTGTTTTTATTATTTTGTGAAACTGATTCTGATTGGTTGATTTTAAGAACGAATGAAATCGTGTGATGTATCGCAAAAGCGATAACAACAAAAAAACAGAAATAATTTCGATTTGAATTTATCGGTTTTTGTTCTCTCTCTCTCTCTTTCTCGTCTATTAATTGAACGTATTTAATGACCATTTGGTAGTGACCGGTGCGGGCATTTGATGTAGAAAGACAGGTGGGGTAATCCTGCTTTCAAGATGACTTGATTAATGAAAATTGAAATGGCCACACCTGTTCGAAAAGAATGTCAGTGATCTGTTAGTCGGCTTAAGTAAGGTGTGACGGGGAAATGTGATAACAGTTGCACGGTTAATGGTTGCGATAAGTGTGCTATCGCGAGCGCAGCAGCACATTTTGTCCGACTCACCATTAACATCCTAGTTTACATAATGGACGTCTTAGTGGTTAAATTCGTTCATTTAATGATAAAATCTACTTCTGGATTAGAATGGTTAAATTATTGTTAATGACTTAATAAGTAGGATAATGGAATGACATTAAAGAGAGGGAGAGAAGACTGATTCCTATGAATAACGGGTTATAGAGACATTGAATTATATATAATTTACGACTGATAAGTGGGTTGAAAACTGAAATTATATATAACGAAAAAAATTAATTTTTTTTGTTTTCCCAATACCTAAAATAAGAATCATGAAACGAGAGATAGACCAAACTCATACAAAATAATATTAATTGCAACGACAGTTTATAATGAAACCCGGTAAAAACCGAGAGGATATTTATCATAAAAAATTGGCGACATGATAATGAAAAAAAATCCGATCAATAAAAAGCTAAACACAATCAATGTTTCTTTTTAACTTTTATTGTTTTAGGAAGAATGTTTCAAGTCTATTATTTGCGTTTATCTTTAGCTGAAAGTATGTAAAGGAAGGTAAGTAGAAGGAGATCGTTGGGGATACAATCGATGGAAAGTTGTAAGTATTTCTAGTAAAAGAAGTCATCCTCATTTCAATGATGTGGGTCGGCGTCATTAAAATTTATTGGCGACTCCAATATCCATCCCAAGCAGTCATAACAATAAGGAAGCTTTGTTGCAAATTTTATCTAATAATTACAATGTTGATATCGCCAGAAAACCGAATTATTTCCCATTATCTCCCATTATAACGTTCTAAATTGTCCAAAATATTCCATAAAAATATGCGTGTCATCGAGACTGATGGAAATAATTATTTTTCAAATTTACTATATTATTCATAACAGCCAAAACCAAAAAAAAATTTATTTTTTAATTGAGAAAAAAATAATGGAAACTTTCTTTTTTTTGCATTTTAAAATAAATAAAATATTATTTTTTGTCATTAAAATTGAAACGATTTTGTTTGTTTTTTATTTTGTCGTTATTTAAATCAAATTTAAATGATTAATTTTTTATGAATTTAAATAAATTATTATGTTTTTTTTATTTTGGTTTATTTATTATTTTTTAAATTATTTTATGAAATTTATTTATTTTTATTATCGGTTTGAATTTTAATTATATAATTTTTTATCTAGTTTGAGTTAAAAAACATGTAGTAGTTGAGGACCTTCGTAAATTAAGGTCATTTTGTCCTTTTAAAAAAAACTATCATTGTAAATTTTACATTTGCTATTATTGATACAAATTCGAATTATCCCGATATTTTCTTACCTATTAAAATAATATGAAAAATAATATTCAACAAATTGATACGGATGGATAAACGACAAGAAGTTTTAGGACCTAACGGCCACATAAAGTATGGTTTTTTTTCCCAGTTATAATATTATAATAATTTTTACAATATTGTAATAATTACAATAACATTTTGTCCGTACGTGCCCGTAATTTGAGGCCCGCGCCCGTACGGGCACGCACCTTAATAAATATCTGACTAAGTAGCCAAATTTAAAATTCTAATAAAATTAATATTTGATTTTATCAATTATTATGTTTTTATCATTTATTTGTAACCAAACTTTTTAAAATACAGTTATTAATAAAAATCTTTTTACAATTATTTTAGTTAATTCTGAAACAATTTATAATGCTGTTGTCGTTTTACAACCATTAATAATCTGTTTGAATTTCGCTCAAACTGACGGAACTGATTGGTTATCCTTATAGATCCATGCTTCGAAGAAATCCCGCTTAAATTACAGAAATCTGACAGAGACGTAATCTGCAATATTATTTAGAGAAGAAAGCATTTAATTTTAAATCCTATTGTTAAATTAAATATATTTCTTGAGAAGGAATAGACTTTGACATCCTTTCAAAAGGGATAGAGAGTATAAAAATTCCAGAATTTGAAATCTATGTTGCTGAAATTGATCTTATTTATCATATTAGAAAAGTTCCGCATCGATTAATAAATACAAGATTCGTGGAATAGCTGTAAGCAAAGCTTCTGTGGAACGAAATTTTAATGTCCACAAAAGGATTCACAATCTTTAAGAGCCAGACTAGGTGAGGATATTGTTGAAGATATGCTCTTCATTCGATATAATGATTCTTATAAAACTTTTAAATGTGATGATGTTGATGAAAATTGTGTAGAAAATGAATATGAATCTTTAAGTGATTAATGATAATTTGTCTATTTGTACTCCTTTATTTATTTTTCTTAATGTATTATTATAATATAAAAAAAATATTATATACAGGGTGATGATAAAGCAACTACAGGGTTTTAAACAGCAATAACTTTTGAATTATATTGTATTTCTTTTTAATTACAAAGGCATCTTGAAGCTTATTCTTTAAAATTTAATTAAAAGTACATTTTGTTTAAATATTAAAATTAATTGTTGTTATTGTTTTAAGAGTAAAATTCAAAATGGATGTAAATCAGCGTGTAAAAATTGTTATTTTATTTTCGAAGCATGAGTCAGTGACTGTAGTAAGAAGAGAACTTCAAAAAGTTTAAAGAAACAGGAAGCGTTCTAAATGCCCCAAAATCTGGAAGACCACCAATCGATGATGAAAAAAATGAGAAAGCAGAACATATTAAGCAAGAACCCCATTCTTCTATCAGGAAATCTTTGTCAACTCTGAATTTCACTTATGGAACTGTTCAAAAAGTTTTACGAAACGACTTTAAAATGTTCCCCTATAGAATTCAAGCCAAGTAACTTTGGTATGAAGAAGATTGTGCTCTTAGACGTATTATTTGTGAAACGTCAATTTAATCGATATTTTTTTCCTAGTAATTTTCTTAGTAACCTGATATTCTCTGATGAGTCAACTTTCCATCTTAACGGCATTGTCAACAGACATAACTGTCGCATTTTGGGTACTGAAACACCAACCGAAACATATCAGAGGTCACAGGCTAGTGAAAAAGTTAATGTTTGGATGGGGTTGTCTTCAACTCGTGTTTATGGGCTCTTTTTTATTGAAGGAAACATAACATCGGCACTTTATCTGGATATGTTAAAAGTTGCTTTATGCCATCTTTATCAAGAACATGCAAACGGAAAGCTGTGTTCCAGCAAGATGGAGCACCTGCCCATTATTCATTGATTGTGCGACAATTTCTGGATGAAGCGTTTCCACAACTTTGGCTGGGACGATGTGGTCCATATGTATGGCCAGCCAGGTCACCTGATTTGACACTCTTCGATTTTTTGTGTGAGGGTATTTGAAGAATGAAGTATATAAGAGAAAACCAGAAACAATTCAGCAACTTAAAGATTTTATTTGTGAAGAAGCGGCAAAAATAGATGGTGAAAATGTGCCAAAATGCCATTAAGTCTTTTCATGAACGCCTAAAACATTGTATTGATGTCGATGGTTATTCCGTTGAATATTATTAAATTTTAATAAATGCTTTTTTGTTATTTAAAACCATTTTTTCATAATGTTTTACAAAAAAAAAGATATGACAGTTTGAAACCCGGTAGTTACTTTATGATCACACTGTATAATATATTATATATTATATAATAATTAATGAAATCCGAACCCTTGCCCAGCCCGTTCCCCGTGCCATCATATCCAATGCCCATAAAGTCACCCCGTGCCCGTACAGCCGCACCCTAGACAATAAATTTCAATTAAAAAAAGTCATTCATAATTTTTTTATTAATTGTCGACAACATTATTTCTGATAATGTCTCTACTTGAACCTGTGCTTTAAAAAATTCTTCAAGTATATATAATAAATATAAAATACATTATAATGTTTTAAATGGTTACGTACGAGCTAATTTGCCTACGAGCAAGTGCATTTATACGTTTCTCAGAAATTTTATTCTGATTGAAAGTTAAAGTTAAAACAGCCTTACTAATAATAATATTAGGGTGAACCAAAAGTCTTTTCGTATTTTTTATTAAAAATTTAAACATAATTTTACAACAAATAAAAAACATTTAAGTTTCAAAGTAAAGGCCATTTGAATCTATAACTTGAACCCATCTATGGGCAAGTTGTGCGATCCTGCTGCGGTACCAATCCTTGTTATTAGAAGCGAAGAACTGGTGACACCCGTTTTCGACCTCGGCCAGATTATTGAAGCTGCGACAACGAAAAAAGTGTGCCATAGAGCGGAAAAGGTGATAGTCGGATGGAGCAAGATCCGGACTATACTCTGGATGTGGAAGAAGTTTCAAGGCGTCTAGATTTTTGATTTTTTTCCTTTGTTTGTTTGGCGGTGTGCGGTTTTGCATTGTCCTGTTGTAGAAGAACTCGTTTTCGATTGATCAAAGCGGGGTATTTCTCGCCAAGTGTCGCATACATTCGATCAAGTTGGGCGCAGTAAAGGTCCGCGTCGATGGTACGATCATTTGGAACCAGCTCGAAGTGAATCACGCCTTCGAAATTCCACCAAACACACAAAAGTGCCTTCCTTGAGAAACGATCTCGTTTCGCTACCGGTTTCGCCAT
>MQRK01218081.1:0-14371 GCA_001938485.1 Girardia tigrina
AGCCGCCGACCAATCAGAAGCGTTTCCAAGTGAACTGGAACCGTTGCTAAGGTGATCGCGACCGTTGCTAGGGAACCGTGGACCAATCAGAAGCGTTGCCAAGGTGATCGCGACCGTTGACATGGTAACCGTGACCGTTGCTATGGTGATCGCGATCGTTGCCATGGTTATAAAATATATTTCATTCAATTTAGAAAACAAAGACAATTTCGGTTTTAATGATCAATTTACAGTGCTGTCCATTGAAATAGAATAATGATGTCAACAATCGGAATTTGTTTATATCTGTAAATGGGGTATAGGTCTTTTTGGCACTCTTTATTTTGGCGCAATTTTTATGGTTCCATATTTGGTGTCGTATTTTTTTAGCCGATAAATTTTGTCACGTAACTCTGGGTGTTTAATTTTTTTATATTTTGTTTTAGAAAAAGTTAAGAGTAATAATCAATATTTTTGTTTATAGTAAGCAAATTTATAATGGCTTTAAAAATTTGAATTTCTTTGAAAGTTAAAGGGGTAATTGCATTATTTTCAAAAAGTGGTCATATCCTTGTAGTTCATCAGCCTCTCTTTCGCAGATCGCAGTCCTTTCAGATCACCGGTCACACGACCAACGGCGATCAGGTGATTCAATTCCTCGATCGATCAACCCATGCAACTCGAAATGTTTTTTGTGTAATGATTTTGTAATTATGCCATGTAATTGTATTAACCGTATTTAAACACACACACACACACACACATATATATATATATACATTGTAAGGTAAAATCTATATAATAGGGATAAAAACAAGATGACGCGTTTCGAGATAATAAAAATCACATCATCAGGTCACAAAATGTACCAAGCAGGTACACTATATGGAAACTTGCAGAAAATAAATAAAATTTATCCAATAAATTATTGGATGAAAATAACTTTATTTCACTTTCCTTAAAATTAAGAAAAATGCACTAAATGCAATCAATCTCATTCTCCCATACCAACCATTGGCAGCTATCAATTGCCATTTGAGAAAACGATATGTTTTCTCTATCGTTCCGTACTTTACAAGGTAACGGAGACATGATAAAGATGACAACTAACAGCGTGAGGTTTTTTATCAAATCTCCTAAAATGTAAGATTTTATCTAATCTTGAACGAAAATTCATCCAAATATGATACAGAGAAATGAGGTTGTATAAAAGTTATCACACTTGTGCTCATACTAAAAGTATTCTAAACGATTTTATATCTATAAAGCATTTTCGAAATTTATTTCATGTAATCTTAATGGAAGATTTTGTTGATATATAATATAATATCTTGTAATAAAATCGTTATTCTTTTAATTATTTTACCACAAGTCTTCACCGACACTAGCAACGGTCGCAAACCCATCTCCAGGGATGCATTTGTATTTCTACCTCATACTCCTCATTTTCTTACTAGAAATATTTTTTTCTCCAATTGGAAGGAATTCAGTTCCTAATCTTCTTTTCAAACGCTTGGAGAAATTTTTATTCGGAAAGAGCGCAGTTTGAGAATGTGTTGAGCAATAAGGATCGAATATACTTTTACAAAAAGTACGTCAATTGCTTGTTTGTCCAGATATGATCATTAAATCATATGACGGACCTAGGGCATTTAATAAACTGGATCTACATTTTTTCAGATCCGAAAATAAAAAATTATTCTTAGATTTGTTCAATGACTTTGAGTCTATTAAATCTAAATTGTTTAATGATGTGATATAAAAGAAATCTTTCTTTTATCATGATGTCTGATTATTACAATTTTTGTTAAAGTATATGTGCATGTGATTGCAACAGAGAATTATTACGTTTATGAAAAGAAACAATTATGTGCAACATAATTGAGTAATGTGTGTATTTACTTTGTTTAAGAATATGAAAAAATCTTCAGTATATGTGTGTAAGTTAGATATGCGTATGTGAAAATGATTTGATTGTTTGCATGACTAATTGGTAGGATGGTTGCTTACAATTTAAAAAATAATAGAAATTAAAAAATTCGGGTTTTAAAAAGTTTTTCAATCGGATAATAAAATTATTCCGTGTTAAGTGTGATACAAATAAATTGTGTTTCCTCCAAATTATTTATTCTAAGTGACTTAAATATTTAGAATAATTTAATTTGGAAAAGTTCTTCACTTTTCTTCTTATCGGTATGTGCAATATAATTGAGTAATGTGTATATTTTTTTACTTTGTTAAAGAACATGATATATGTGTAAGTTAGATATGTGTATATGAAAATGATTTCATTTTTTGCATGATTAATTGGTAGGATGGTTGCTTACAATTAAAACTAATGGAAATTAAAAAACGGTTTATAAAAAGCGTTTCAATCGGATAATAAAATTATTCTGTGAATATAATTCTTGTTGGTTGCGAGTATTTGCAAGGCGGTCACTGACTGGCTCCAATAACTTGATGATTCAAATCGATCAATGTTCGCTTGATCAATTATATTGATGTAATAATAAATAAATTTGTTGTTTTCATTTCTGAAAAACTATTACTGTTCGAGTTATATTAAATATATATAAGTTATATTAAATATATATACGCGTTTCGAGATAATAAAAATCCCATCATCAGGTCACAAAATGTACCAAGCAGGTACACTATATGGAAACTTGCAGAAAATAAATAAAATTTATCCAATAAATTATTGGATGAAAATAACTTTATTTCACTTTCCTTAAAATTAAGAAAAATGCACTAAATGCAATCAATCTCATTCTCCCATACCAACCATTGGCAGCTATCAATTGCCATTTGAGAAAACGATATGTTTTCTCTATCGTTCCGTACTTTACAAGGTAACGGAGACATGATAAAGATGACAACTAACAGCGTGAGGTTTTTTATCAAATCTCCTAAAATGTAAGATTTTATCTAATCTTGAACGAAAATTCATCCAAATATGATACAGAGAAATGAGGTTGTATAAAAGTTATCACACTTGTGCTCATACTAAAAGTATTCTAAACGATTTTATATCTATAAAGCATTTTCGAAATTTATTTCATGTAATCTTAATGGAAGATTTTGTTGATATATAATATAATATCTTGTAATAAAATCGTTATTCTTTTAATTATTTTACCACAAGTCTTCACCGACACTAGCAACGGTCGCAAACCCATCTCCAGGGATGCATTTGTATTTCTACCTCATGCTCCTCATTTTCTTACTAGAAATATTTTTTTTCTCCAATTGGAAGGAATTCAGTTCCTTCCCACTAATCTTCTCAAACGCTTGGAGAAATTTTTATTCGGAAGGAGCGCAGTTTGAGAATGTGTTGAGCAATAAGGATCGAATATACTTTTACAAAAAGTACGTCAATTGCTTGTTTGTCCAGATATGATCATTAAATCATATGACGGGACAATAAATCAAATGAATGTGAAGAAGTGATAATTACGGGACAAATTCCATCATCATCAAAATTAATTTAAATTGTAATGGTTTATCTCGTATTATTTAAACAAATGATAAATTGTTAATAATTTTAGTTAACATACATCAAATAAAACGCTTTGAAACATTTATTCTAATTTTTTAGTTCCAAGGCCATATCAAATAATGGTTCATACTATTTTTTTCCGACACTTTTTTGCACAAATGATGGCCAATTCAAAGATTTCGTGAATTTTGGATAATTTTATAATACTTAATTACTTAGAGATCTATATATATTCTATATCTAATGATCTACTAAATTTCGTACCTGGGATTATTGATTGATCATTCTTAAAAGGTAAGCCAAAGCATACCAATACATTGAAAGCTTGTACTTATATATTATGATTTCTACCTAATACCGAGTCTTTGATTCAATATCCTTTGCACAATATATCTTATGTATTCTTGCATATACTCAGAAGAGGGTGATTTAAACAACTTGTGCTTTTTATTATATCTTGCATACTTTACTGGTGTATTTCTCAATTCTCAAAATTAATGTTGAAAAGTCGGATTTTTTTAAAATTATAATTTAGCCTAAATTGTAAGAAAAACGATGAAAAATTTAAAACGAATTTATATTCAGCAAGAATTTTAAGTTAATTTTATAATTTATTTAAAAAATAATTGCAAATATATTTAATATTATTTTAAGACTAATCAAATTATCAATACTATGTTAATCTATTGATTTGTGTAGTATTAGATTAAAGGAAAATAAAAATAGTTTGTGAATACTAAAAATATACAAGACAATGTTTTATTTATGAAAGTTTTGTCCTTTCAATATGACAAGGGAGTAAAAGAGAATAAAATATTTAGCTAGTCTGCCTAATTTTCCTCCAAGAAAATTCATTGCGTCAAGAATCTCAAACATCCAACTTGGAAAGATATATAATCTTCAGTTGTTTGGTCCAAGACGCTAAATTTTATTTAATTGGTATTACATTTTTCAAGTAATTCACATATGAATAGAATATTTCGAACTATTGAAAAATAAAACTAAAAATAAATAAAATCAATCGTTTTTGCATTTCAATTGCAAGAATTTTGGGCTGCGCCACAGAGAGCTTGGTCTCTCAGTCAATTTTTAATTGGAATCATCTCCCGCCCGGGTTCATAAAATGGCAAATTGGTATCATGATACAATATCATGATCGTGCACTAGGAGGACAGATGGAATCATCTCCCGCCTGGGCTCATAAAATGGCAAATTGATAATTTATTTCAATTTCCAAGAGTAATTGGATCATGTAATGTAATATAAACGTCGAATAATTGATTGGTAGGTTGCGATCGTGATGCATAATCATCGAAATCTATGGAATACCGATTTCGATATCAAAATTGACGAAGAGAAGGATTGCAACAGTGACGATTATAAAGTAAAAATTGATAAAGTAAAAATCCGGAAGCACGGACATCAAGAAAGCTATTGCGTGTCTTTTGTTCGGTGGATCGAGAAAGCGACTGCCGGACGGTTTGTGTCGTCGTGGAGACATCAATATGTTGATGCTCGGTGACCCGGGAACCGCCAAGTCCCAGTTATTGAAATTCGTGGAACAATCGGCACCGATTGCCGTGTACTCATCTGGAAAAGGGAGCTCAGCGGCCGGATTGACTGCCTCTGTCATTCGAGATCCTGCTTCGAGAAATTTCATCATGGAAGGCGGTGCTATGGTTTTGGCAGATGGTGGTGTTGTGTGTATCGACGAATTCGATAAAATGAGAGAGGATGACCGAGTTGCCATTCACGAGGCGATGGAACAACAAACGATATCGATTGCCAAAGCCGGAATCACAGGATTGCAACAGTGACGATTATAAAGTAAAAATTGATTGTTTAAAACTTTTTGATATTTATAGATATTCATAAATAATATTATTATATATGTTTTGTATTAGTAACAGTAGATTATGTAATTATGTAGTATAATTGTTTGGATAAAACTTTGTATCGTGATTCTATTTTTTAATGACATTGGCTATGAATAATAATGATAAATTTGATTCATTATATATATTATGGACATTTTTGAATTTGATAATTTTGTTATTATATAGATTTTTATTAACAATATTTTATTATTATTACAAAATAAAATAATATTACATTAATAAAATAATAATAATACTTAACACTATTAAAATTAATTTTATTTAAATTTAAATTTTAAAATTTTTTATAAAAATAAAATATTATAGATTTTGATGGACACGACCAAACGTTAAAATTATGTCCGTCTTTCGAGGACATCGTCGATAATATTCGACAAATAATCAATAGACCAGACTATGAACAATCAAATATATCGACGTACAGCTCCTTGACCAAGATCATCATGATATTATTTTATTATTATTATAAGAATACAATAAGAAAATATTCCATATTTTGAAAAATAATTAAAGAATCGACCAAATCTTTCAAAAAACCTTTCTGGATGAACGAGTAAATTGAAGTCAGTCCATGATATGGGATTCTGACTTACCAAAATGTTTCCTTATCTGAAGCCAAAAAAACTTAATACAAGCTAATGTCCCGGTCAACGGAAACCCCAATAAAGGAGTCAAGAAAACCCATTCACTCGTATTTAAAACTGTACGAGTCGCTCGTGCCTGATGACACACTACTCAGACTGCTTCTCTTGTTGCATCAAAAGGTTTTGGATAATGCAGATGAACGGAAGCGGCTGTTATACATGCTGTTGAGCCAGTACAAGCCTGCATATGAAGTACTCTCTTTGGAGAGAACATGTGGAGCGGATGTGAAAGAAACGCTGGTGCCGGTCGCTGCTCTTATATGGATCATGGAGCATGTCCTGCAATATAGAAGTGACCGGATTATTATCAAGAAAGTAAATGAAATGAATTTTATTTAACAATATTTGTATGAAAAATAAAGGAGTTTCTGTTCTTTTTCGGTTTGAGTTAATATATGATATATTTCATGTGGATTAGGCAACAAGGATGATGCAGAATTATTTGCAAGAGAGCTTGGCCTCTCAGTCCATTTTTAAATGGAATCATCTCCCGTCTGGACTCATAAATTTAGTTAATATTTGATATATTTTATAATGATTAGACAAAAAGGAAAATGCGGAAATATTTGCAAAAGAGACCTTGGTCTCTCAGTCCATTTTTAATTGGAATCATCTCCCGCCCGGGCTCATAAAATGGCAAATTTTGTAGGTATACGTCATAAAAATTATTCTAAAATAAATTTTTCATGTAAAATAGTTTTTAAATAGTTTTTCATGTAAAAAATTTTAAAAATCAGTATCATGGAATTTGTAAAATAAACTCCATATACGACTAGTTGACTCAAAATTCGTTTTATCGTAATGATAACTCTATCAAAAATAGTTATAAAATTATAAACATTGTCAATTCCTTTCTTGTTTCAAAAAATTATTCTAAAATAAATTTTTCATGTAAAATAGTGATACATATAATTATTGCTTTCATAATACAATATCTAATAAGAGGAGTTAAGTCGGAAGGATATAGCTTTGATGGAAGTCCTATACAAATAAAGATCTCAGAGGGACAAGTAAAATTAGAAAAGTCACTTCAAATTAGTTACTTTTTATTTAAAATATGTTCATTGAGTGAATGTAAAATAAGCAATGGATTAGACGAATTAACCTTCAAACTGACTAATGCCTCACAAATAAGAATCAAAGCATATGTTCAATATCTTTTACGGTATAATATAATAATTGTAAAAGTTATTTAAAGTTCAATTCAATGAACATGAAATTACTTTTACTCTTTTATTAAATAAATAAAAATAATTATCAAAAAAATAATATTTAGGAATATTTAATTAATTAAACTCAACGGAAAGCTTGATAAGGTGTTAAATGAAGTTATTACAATTAAAATTGAATGAGATTCAGATACAGTTCTTGGGCAAAATTTTCTGTTGTAAGATGATAATATAAATCTTGTGAATATGATTCAGATACAGTTCTTGGGCAAAATTTTCTGTTGTAAGATGATAATATAAATCTTGTGAATATGATTCAGATATAGTTCTTGGGCAAAATTTTCTGTTGTAAGATGATAATATAAATCTTGTGAATATGAACTAGTCAGAATTTGGAATAAAGACAATCTCGGTTCTTGGAAATTCACTCGTTAATAGAATTAAATGAGACGATTGTAAATTATTCAATTAACTGTTATTATAGATCTTTTCAATAACACGAATAAAATGACAAAAAATAAATTTCAACACACAGCATACGAAAATACAGGAAGTCAAATTTTTTAATATTTTAATTATTTGTGATCAATATTAATTAATCAATTTAAAAATTTATTTTTAATTCGTTTAACGACTTAATGTCGTTAAGCGTATAATATAATACAAATAATTTAATATATAAATAAATAATTTAACACATTATAATACAGACAATATTAATATCAAGTAAATAAATAGTAAATAAACTAATAATAAATAAATATAATAAATAAATGAAAATGAGACACCACACTAATAAATATATGGTGAAATTCCATTCAAATGAATAAAACAAGAAACAAAATACTTTACGCACCAACGAGGACCAGGTTTAATATTATTGATTTCAAACAATAATACATACTCTATAAGAGTCACAAATGATTTCAAAAAGCAACAAACAACTACACCAGCTATGATTATTCCAGATACAATCACTACAATATGAAAGAAAGATAATGTAGTTATTTGGGTAGTACCTAATAACGTTACAGTAAGAGTAGAAAGAAACTCTTATCGATTTAGAATTTGTACCAAGACATGCATAACATATGAGCTGAACAGAGCAAATATTTTACCACTAAATAAAAACCAAAATTTTACAGTCATGAATATTTTCAATTATTGGGAAACAGACTTAATAACTACTTTACAGATAAGTTGGAACATATCAGTAACAAATAATACTCAATATTACACTAAAATAATAACTACAAAACTTTGCAGGGTTAAAATATATTATAGTGCACAGTTTCTGGAACCACAATTAACAAAATATGACGATTCATCACATCAAGAATTACAGATAAAGGAATATGCAGATGAAATTCGTACATTGATGGCATACATTAAAGATACAATCACCACAAGTTAAATTACAGCTACTACTGAACATACAACAATAGAAGGACATATATTGCCAATAAATAGTAAACATAAAACAAAAACTAAACAAGCACGATTTGGGAAATATACACCTAAGGCGGTTAATATAACGATTTCCACGAGCATCATCACTGGTCATTCATATTACTTGGTACAAGCGTTGTTCTGTTCTTACTCCTTACAATATATGAAATAATACAAACATATAAAAAATACAAAAAGAAACGATTGGATTTAAACTTGTTCCTCCTTGTGGAAATATCTGGCAAATAAAAACATATATAAATGTCGTACGCGCATAAAGATTTTATATCTCACATATATATTTGTTTTTCTTTTTATATTTCCATCTTCAGTTGTGCTGAAATAGCCACACTAAATTTACCGATTTTAATTTTAGATATAAAGCCTGCCTCAATGAATTCTCAACAATTTTTACAAAAAATGAAAATGAAATATCCTGTGTTACCTAATGAACAATTTATACAAGCTCTGCCTATCAGAGCAGGTGAACATTTCGTATCATATAATCGCTTCATGCAACGAGAATCTATTCTCGAGAATCAAATAAAAATATCGGATGATTTTGGTCGACATCGACGCGTGACAGTGGAAATTCATAACATTTCATGTGGGCCAAACTAGAGTACTCCAAACAGCAAGAATTTTTTAAACGATGGCGAATTTCCTTTTCTATTGCTGAAGTACCCCTACCGTCAAATTAGAACCCCACTGAACCCATAAATAATGTCACCAAATTATTCAATTTCCCAGTAAGACCCCTTCAATATGGTGCATCATTTCATAAGGATGCACAAAAGGGATTAAAAGGACAAGATCCGCTTATATGCCTAGAATATCCATCGCCAAACCTTTACCTTTAATGATATTCGAATCTGACCAAAAACGGCGTTTCTATCTTGGCCGTCGAATATTTCCTTTTCAACAACGTAATAAACCCATTCCAGACAAAGTCTCTTCTTCGGGTCGTCTCTGACGTTCACGTAAGTGATAAGGTGATAACCCAGCAAGCTTCCTTCTTGAGATAACGACTACCACTGTCAGAACTACGTAGTCATCTCCGATTCCTTGACGCTGAATTCGTTAGGGATGACCATAAAAAATTCCACGTCGTTTCCGTCGTTTTTATGGACTACAGCTGTCAAATTTTATTAAAAACCTTAGTCAAACCACGTTCAAGAATAGAGGAATGGGGCATCCGATGTCACGGTATAACCGAATGGGATGTCTTTAATCAACCAGACGAATACGAGGTTATCAACGCTATCCATGGCCACCTTTTCGGAAACGTACTCGTAGGAAACGACCTACAAATGGAAATTAGGGGTCTGGCAATACTTGTAAAATCCCTTTTGGGTATTCGAGACACAACAGCAACCCCTGTCTTTGAGAAATTTCAAATCAAACGAAACGGCGATTTATATAGATTAAAAATGTTATCCCGCTCTATCTTAGGAATAGACATTCAGACGCGTTATCATAATGCAGAAGAGGATGCGATTATGAGATGACGCATTATAACACGCCCGATAGTTCACTTGATAATCGAATTCAAAAGCCATATAAGTCCTGTCTGAAGTTGTTCTCGATCAAACTCCATCGGATGGTCAATCAGTGGATACTCGATCCGTTTATTTCGTCTCTCCGGCTACCTATCCAGTGCGTCAAAAATACCAAACGATGAAAGACAATTCTTTCTTGGACATTCCTTCGGACGACGATGAACTAATGAAACTAAATGCCGAATCGGATAACGATTATTTATCTGCCTGTGACGATTGATTATGTTATTATTCTTTTGCATGATATGTTATATTTAGATATGTAATGTGTTCACCTTCCTAATTTATGATGTACATTTTTATTTGACTTTATGATTTATGGGGACATAAATCTTTGTGCCCCCATCACAATTGTTTAGGATATATCATTAAATTTTACATTTTAATGCATCTTTTTAAATTAATAAAATTTAATAAATATTTTATATTTTCATAGATGGAAAATTTAATATGATTAAAAAATGAAATTATATTTTTGTATATAAATAAATAAATGAAATTATATTTTAATGCATAAATAAAGAATATAAGATTTAGAAAAGAAAATTATTTTTAAAGAAATAACAAATAAATAAATAAAAATAATAATTAAGTTAAAATAAAAATAATAATCAATTATATATAAAGGTCAAAAGAAAATTAGTTTTGCGAAGAAAAAATTTGGAATTTGCACCAGTAATTAGTACAGAGAATTTGCACCGAAAAACTTGCGAGTATCTAGAATTGATAGATATCCAAACCAGTATATAAATGAAGTCCAAATTGCGAGAACACAGTTTCAGAAAAATACTGAAAAAAGTATTTACGAATTTTATAGTAATAAATTGAACAGTGAAAATATATAATTTATAAATACTTATATATGTACTTATTAATTCACTACGCTGAAAAAAAGTGTAGTTCTACCTGAAAAGACGAAATTAGTATTGAGTAGTCGGAAGACTCCCTACACAAAGCTAAAATCGACCAGGGGCCTCATTTTCACAGATTACACACCTCTTAATTTGTTTTTATTATTGTAATCCTTTTAAATATATAAATAAAAACATTCATAACAATTTGTCTTCTATTATAGTAAAGTAGATAACATAAGTGAAATCCAACAAATGGATGAATCACGAATTTGAAGTCAAAAAAATTGTCGTTTTGAGGTTTCTTCCGCGGATCTTGATCGATTTGTGACGTATGATGAGGAGTGGATTCTCTACAAGAATCAGCGGCGTTCGACGTAATGTTGGGACCGCGATGAGGCTCCTCACCACTTTCTGAAACCGAAACTTCACCAAAAAAGTTTGTACTGACTGTTTGCTGGTTTGCAATAGGTCTCATCCATCACAGCTTTCTGAATACGGGTGAAATGATCATCACAGAAAACTTGTTTTGTGATAAATTTCAAATTTTTTTTAAAGTGGTGCAAAACAAAAATAAAATAAAAAATGGCCTTGGCTAAATTAATATATATTAAACCACATATATATTAAATATTAAAAAAATAAATTGGCGGAATGTAGAAAAAGAATCGATCAAATGTCAAAAAAAATTGAAAGCGATTGTAGTGCTCAGAAAAACTAACATTAAATAAATTGAAAAATTGAAAAAACTTTCAATTTTGATTTTTGTTTAAGTAAACTAAATGTGAAAATCGAGTGCACAATTTTAAATAAAATAAATTTATGACTGCTTTTTATATTGTCAATTTCAAATATTGATTATTAATCGTCGTTCCGATGTTTTTACCCGATGCTGATATTGACGGAAACCGCACTGTGCGGCACCGGTCCCAATCGATCGGATCCCGTGCGCCATCGTCCCGCACAATTTGGCGATGCATTACGGATCCCCACAGTCTCGTTAGTCGCACACTCGGTCTGTATGTCGGCGAACGAAGCGGGATCGGCGTTCACGGAAGCGGGACCGCCGCGAGCCGATCACTCGACCGATGATTACCGGATCCCAACGGCAACCAGACATCGTCGAATCGAGGCGGCGATCTCTCCGGGAACCAAGTTCCGACACATCTAAGAGGTTGCCACTCGGTCCGGCTGCCGACATCACAACGATCGAATAATTAAAATAGTGCATTGTGGTTTAATCGGAATAAATGAAATGAGATTGTATCGGTGCGAAATTTTGTTTTAATGAATTATTTTGAATTTTTGTTGTCGACGCAAATTAATTTTTATATTAGTAATCCACCATCAGAGAATCAATCCATGTGCTTCTATCATCAGAAATTCGAACATCATGCAAAAAAAATGCCAAAAAACCATGTCCATTGGCAAATTCCAAGCTCCTCATTGATTGCCGCAATACTTTAATCCGGAACTCTAACCAAATCAATTATATATCAACATCACTAGTGCTGAATATCGATACAACAGAACCACTAGTTGCTCAGAGAATCAGAAGAGTAGGAAAAACAATCTTAGAAGATGTCAGAAAACAATTCACTGAACTGCTCCGGAAAGGAATAATTCGTGAAAGCAACAGTGACTGGTCTTCTCCACTAGTCATAGTCAAAAAGAAAGACGGTTCTTTCTGCCCATGTGGCGAATATAGACTACTCAACGAAAAAACCAGACCATGTCGATATCCAATACCAAGAATAACCGATATTCTGGACAATGTCACAAATTGTCAGATTTTCTCCAGTATTGATATCGAAAAGCCACATCATCAAGTTCCAATCGAAGAAAACGATAAACACAAGACCGCGGTAATCACCCCTTTAGGGCTGTTTGAATATAATTTCATTCCGATCGGTTTGCGAAATGCCGTTCAAACCTTCCCATGGTTAATGGATACACTGTTAGGTAGTTGTGAATCGTATTCTCTAGCGTACATAGATGACATTCTTATCTTTTCCCAAAACGAACAAGATCATCAAAAACACGTTTGAGAAGTTCTGCAACGCTTACAAGTCCCCAAAATGAGAATAAACTGAAGCAAATGATGCCAAAACAGCCGCGAAATCGAGTTTTGGTTTTAAAATCACACCAGCTGGAATTGAACCGTTACAACGAAACACGTTAAACATATGATCCATTAAAAATAAGTTCCTAAGAGGTGCCAGCCGTCGCCACTCGGTCCGGCTGCCGGCACCACAACGATCGGATAATTAAAATAGTGTATTGTGGTTTAATCAGAATAAAAGAAATGAGATTGTATCGGCGCGAAATTTTGTTTCAATGTATTATTTTGAATTTTTGTTGTCGACGCAAATTAATTTTTTGTTTATGTATATGAAGTCACCGTAATAAATTTGAATTTAGTGTCGAATCACCTTCTGAGTGTTTATGCGATCAAATATTAAAAAACCTGTATTACTTTTTATGATCATTTTTTATATTCAAATTAATAAAAAAATTTTGGCGCGAGACTTTTTTTGATTGCGACCCGAATTCCGCCCTCCGACTACAGGGTGGTGCAATCACGCGAGTCCTGCGAAGTAATGCCAACAAATTGACAAAATGCATCTCGAGCTATGACGTATGTGCCCGAGATAGGTCAATATGAAGGGCAAATTCTCCTCCACGACAACGCTCGGCCACATATCGCAAAACCGACCCTACAAAAGCTGAACTAATTTGGCTACAAAGCTCTGCCTCATCCACCATAATCACCGGACATCTCGTCCACCGACTACCATTTTTTCAAGAATCTTGACAACTTCCTCCAGGAAAAATGCTTCAAAAACCAAGAACACGCTAAAGACGCCTTTAACGCTTTCATCGCATCCAGAACACAAGAGGGTGTTCTACTCTAGGGACATCAAAAAACTTGTTTCTCATTGGCAAAAATAAATTGATTATGATGGTTTTTATTTCCATTAATAAAGTTTATTCTGTGCTGAGTTACATTCGTTTAAAGTTTAGGTTCAAAAACCTGTACGGCTTTTGCAACAACCTAATAAATACACTAATGTTGTGTTATCTTACTAAATAAAATATTTAATGTTCCTATTTAAATGTTGAATTTCGTAGACTATAATATATTTATTACTAATTGTTAGTTTAAAAAAATAGATTTTAGTCTTAGAATGTATGAGGGGTTAATTTAATTTTTTATCTCGCCTGAATAGTTTATTATTTTTTAATTTAAAGGGTAAAATATTTTTATATTAATTTGCTTGTTAAATATTTTTAAAAATTAAAAAATATATAATAAATGAAAA
>MQRK01218086.1:12337-23785 GCA_001938485.1 Girardia tigrina
AGTTTGTTGTTTTTATGCTGTTTAGATTTGTGACTCTCCTACTCAGATGGTATTGATATGTTATTTGATTAATTATTTGAATCTAATGAAATTAATTTAATGATATTAAATTAAAGTACAAATTAATTAAAGTTGTGAATTTTAATAATATTTTCAGTAAACGATTTTAACTTATTAAATTTAATATTTTTAAAAATTAATGTTTATTTTAAAAAATTACATAATGTATTTTTATCCAATAAAATTTATGAGAAATTAAAATGTAATATTAATATTTCCCCATTCATTATTTTTTTCATATTTAAATATTTAATCAAAAACTATATTAATCAAAGAAAGATGACCACTGAAAATTGTTGTGAAGAATCTGTTTGTGTTGTAAATAAATGTTTGCATTCAAATTGTGATGTTGTTAATATGCAGCAAGCTAGAAGCTGAAGAAATACTGAAACTCAATTGAAAAAACATCTTAATGATTTGACAAGAATGCTATTGATAAAGTTCATTTACTTTTATGACGTGAATTACATGAATACAATTTAACACTCCTGGCTGATTTATTGTATTTTTCAAATTCTATATTTTTACTTAATATTTTCTGCAAACATAATTTATTGTGCATAACACTGAAGTAGGCAAACTGTAACCAATTAACCACACAAAAGCTGCCAGAGTTTATTATTTAGCCATGTTGTAATTTTAAACCGATGTTAATTTTGTTCGATTAGTGTCTAAAAGGCAAATGAAATAATTAATTGCCATATTTTTTAAAAAATAAAAACATACTGCTATACTCTACTCCAAGGGGTTCAACAAGTCGATCGCGAAGCCAATTTTGGTCAATCACTTGTGATGTCTTGACTTTTACTCAAAACACCAACTACTGAAAATTTTTACGACTGTAGGTTGTGCTAATTTAATGAAAATACTTTCATATGTGTACTAATATCATTTTTTGCAATTGGGGCAAAAATATCAGGTAATAAGCATATAAATTCAATTTCATAAAACTCCCACATATATACACAACAAAAATAATGGTAGTACACAGGTTGTTAAAGAGAGAAACTCTTATGCTGTAATGGTTGAATAACAACAGACAGACAAATGCAAAAGCAAACATTCATAGTGCCTTCAAACGTAAGCCATTTCACAAATAGTTTTAACTATCAAGCATCAATTGTACATGTAATTAAAATAAGTAAATTCATCAAAATTTATATTAAACATACATCATATTTATTCTGAATCAGTTCTTATTCTTTGTATATGTTTAATAAACATTCTTTTTAGTTTTGAGATAAAGACTGTCCTGGTTTACTTGAAAAAAACCAATATCAAATTACCCATATTATACCGGTTAGGAAAAATAACTAACAAAACTAATGCTTTTCCAAAATAAGTTTCAAATTTTCAAATAATAAAAAAAATAATAAAACCAACACTATTTATATTAAAGAAAAATAATATATAAAGAGAACTTCAAAAGGAAACTCAAATTTCAAGTTTTCAACTCCAACAATTCGTAAACTAATTTTGTTTTAATAATAATATCCATTCATATTATTTTGATTAAATTAAAATTAAATTATGACTTTTTAAAGAGTTTTTAATTTTCTTCTAAAATATTTAATTCAATATTAATTCTTTAAATTATCGTATTTCTTTACTATACCAATGAACATGAGTAATAAACCAAAAAAAATCAAAAACTTATCATTTCAATAAAGAATTGGAACTAGTGGCGTCGCTAGGGTTTGTGTCACCCAGTGCAGTAAAGTCACGGTGTCACCCCTCCAGATTTATTCTGAGCGTGGAGACAATGGAGCCCAACCCACCCATCATGTCTTGTAAATGCATTTTTGTAGAGTATCTACAGCAGCTATGTACCGGCACCGCCGTGTTTCTTCCAGCCCTGTATGGGGGGAAAATTACCCCCAAAATAAATTTTATTAAATATATTTGTATATTTATATGTACGTATATATATTAATAATAAAATAAAATTGATAAAAATAATTAAAAAATAAAAAAATCGATCAAAATAATAAAAATACAAAAATTACATTTTGTTTAAACGGTCAAAAAACCCGCAAAGCTAAATACTAATTCGTCATTGATATATTGAATTTTAAACGATTATTTGAAATAAACCAAGCAGTAACGAATAAACTTTTCGGAATTCTTTATGAGGTGGGATGGATTGTTCTTTTAATATTTTTTAAACATCTTGATATGTTTTTCCTTTTATATTATCATATGCAAAAATCCCTTTTATCAGATTTAAATTGTATTCATTTAATATTTTACAATCTTTTTCCTTTAATGTTTTCCCCATTGTTTCTAATGAACATGGAGTGAAAAATCTAAAATGTTAAACATCCAATATCATAAGAAATTTCTTCTTCAGTTTTTGTTAATATTTCATATTTAATATTGCGTTCACCACATTTCATTAATAATTCTTTTATAAATAAATAATTATCATATTTTGAATTGTTGAAAAATATAAATTGAACAAATCTTTTATTATTTCCTTCTTGTAAATTATAGTGTATATGAGCTGTTCCTCTATATTTTTCATTTAAATGATCATGATCCTTTACCTTTTCTCCATTTAACAATTTTTCACAATAATAACAATGTGTTGCATTTTTAAATTGGGTTATACCTTCTGTCATAAATAAATTTTTTTATTTCAAATATTTTAGTAAATAGAGTGTTATATTCAAATATTTTATCTGTAAATTGTTCAACTACATTAGGACCAATCAATTCTATGTATTCACTTGCTACCAATTCTGGATAATTGGATTTTAAATATATTCCAACTGATAATGCTTTTTGAATAAGTATTGAATTTCTAACTCTATTAGCTAAATCGCATTCAATAAAGCCTGGTCTATAATCTTTAATTTCCTCTGTCAAATTCAGAGCTTCAAAATCTGAATAAATTACAAATGGAACTTTATTTTTAAAATGAAAATCCTTAAAGTAATGATATTCTTCTGTAGGAAAAGTTGCTATTGCTGGTTTATGATGTATACATCTATGTGTATGATAAAAAATGCATTACTTGTTGTAGACTTCGGAAAACAATTCATACACAATTCTTTTTTATTAGTTTTATCTTTATTTACCTAAGCGGATAATTTTTTAAACAAAACATAATGAGATTCGGACACTTCATTATCCGTTTGATATAAAATTATAATAAATCCATATGAGACCTTTCTAATGGAGTCAAATTTCCATTATCATCTGATTCAAAAACATTTACAAGAGGAAGTGCTGAAGATATATCCATTTCTTGTTCTTTTATCTGTATATCATATTTTTTATATCTTCCAAATTTATTAGATATTTTGTGATACCAAATGATTTTAAATAATCAAGACATTTATTTAGATTATCTTTATAATAAGTTGTTCTAAAAAAATGTTTTTCTTTGTAATTTATTACGTTTCATATATGCAATTAAACACCATACAAAACAATAATCATCACATTCATTTTGTATATTTAATATACTTGTTGATTTTGTAATTTTTTCTGGTAATTTAATATAACCGAACCAATAAGAGAATCATATGGAGAAATTGTTAATGTTATTTCTTTAATATATTTAATTCTAAATCTAGATTCTTGTCATTTTTTTTAATATTCTATTTTTTCATTTAAATCTGATACTGAATTTACTGAGAATGTATACAATTCTTTAATAGTTTTAACACTCGATTGTTCTGTATTTTGATATAATGGAATTTCAATATATACTTCATCAAGTCTTGAATCATCCCAATTTTTTTTCATATACAGTTAAAGTTAGTAATTGATATTTATTTGACTTATTTAATTTAGTAAGAATATGTTCTAAATGATCTTTTAAAAGATATGGTTCAACTTTTTTAATATTATCTGTTTCATTATAATGTTGAACATAATCTCCTGCGGGTTAATTTTTTTCCTGTCTAAATATCAATTTTTTTCTGATTTTAAATTATTTTCATGTAAATTATCACTAACTAAAATCTGGTTTGAGAAATTAATCGATTGAGAGTCAATTAAAACAGTAAAAAATGATTTTTTTAAAAAACCAATCAGAGCGAGCTAATCGAGTCAATTATTTTAAATTCGACTAACCAACCTCGGCAGTTCGGCCACTCCTAATTGGTACACACACACCCGGCACACAAAGAAACAAAAACAATAACCCGAACAAAGTCATCTTTGTTCAGTTTTAGCAAATAGAGCAAAACTGAAAAATTAGTTTGAATTATTTAATTTGAGATATTTTTAATTTAATCTATTAGTTACCTTTATTTAATTTTTCTTCCATTTAAATTAATTAATTTTTCACTATTTATAATATCTTCATATGCATAATAAAAAGGGTAGCAAGCAATTCAGCAATATTTATAATTCTGCAATTCTAAAACGATTTAAGTTTTTCGAAACGACCTCTTTTGAGCAATGAGAGAGAGTGACACATTTGAATTATAAATAGAAATAATAATTAATATTACAAAAAATGACATTAAATTTCCGAAATATTTATTTTATTTCTATTTTTAAATGATGAATAAATAAGCAACATTAAGTAGAAAGATTTCCATTTTAAAAATAATGTTTCATTATATATAGTAAGTTATTCTATCCTTCTTTTGGCATTGGCATAACGAAATACTCTCAATGTAACAAAAGAAAGAAATTATTTCTTGTTGTAAAATAAAAGGAAGATTCTGTCTGACTTCTTCAATAAAAATATTGTAAATAATTTTTTTTGTAATTTGTCAAATTTCTTCTGAAAATACAATAAAAAGGTTTTTTTGACTTTGACCCTTTTTAACTGTTTAAGCAAATAGAAAATGGGAAAAAAATGTTTTATTTGAATATATTGAAGGTCACAGGAAAATTTATAAAACTAAATCAAATAGTCTCTTATGAAATAAATTCACCTTCTATTATTTTCTGAACAGTCGGATGAAAAGTTAATTTTAAAACAAGGCACAGGACTAACAAAACGTACGTTATTGGTTAGGAAGCCGTGTCTCCATGTTTTGGAAAGAGAAGAATTGTTTGTCAATTTATCATTTAAAGCACTCAGAGATTCTCCTTGTTGAATTACATCATTAATGCTTTTCACCATAATTCTTTGAATATCATTCAAATTAGAATTAATTTGATTAAAAGTTATTGGTGTTCGGGTGTCTATATATTTCTTTTGTGAATTTTGAATATCTTTATCGAACTAAATAAATGCATACGGTCTCGATGCAATTTCAAATTTACTGCCATATTTATTATTGAACTCATGAGGTATTTCTTTCAAAAATTCAAATTCAAATGTTCTTGCCTTAGAGAATTCATTCTCAGTTAAAACGATACAACAAATTTCTCTATCAATTAAATCATGAAATATATTAAAATATGAAATATATATAGATCACTTTCTATTGAACAAATTGAATATTATAAATTAGTCATTTTCTTAAACAATGGTTTCCCTTGAATTTGATCATTATTTGAACCTTGAACAATCTTTTGATTTTGATCAAGTGCAGCAGTGAGCTTTTGGACGTACTTGACTTTTTTCTCCGCGATCATATTTTTTTTAAATATTTAATTTCTGTTATATTTTTTAATACAAATCAGAATGCAACTTTTTTTCAAAACTTTTATTCAAAACTCAACTCTTTTTTTTTAACCGAAATTGTTTTATTGTGACAAAATTTACATTTTTAAATTTAACAAACACAACACACATAGCAAACACACATTCATCCAATCATTTATTCATGCATCATACATTCCTTACACAGAAACACGCAATTACTCCAATCACAAAGAAAAACATTAAACAGAAACACACATACATAATTTACAGAGAAAGTTAATTAAAAAACAAAAAGGAGGCTCACCATTTGACTAATTATCGGATAAAATGACAATGAATCGATCGAACACATACATATTTACATTTCATTTAGGCAATACACATACACGTACAGGATTTTATTTTCATTTTACATACCAACCGATAATTTTTGTTTTGAAATTGACAATCACTCATGACAAATAAATTCAAATTTCATTAGACTGGGTTGTGGTTCGAAAATAATCGAACAAGATATTGTCGGAAAACTATTAGATACGAAAAATGTCGATCATTCAATTATTATTATTATTTATTTAATTACCTTAATTTATTAATTTAATTATATATTTTATTTATGAATTCCTGAAACTGGAAACAATGTTCGGTCAAATCAGCAATTCTCCGCTCCAGTTATTATTTTGTTGCTAATAAAGTCGCCATTTTTCAGCACGAGAAACAGTTAATGTGTAGCCAGAATTAAGTCTCTCCTTAGTTCCTTTATCAAGATTTAAATCATCCTTTACATCAATTATTTTATTTACACCATTTAAAAATAATTTATCCATTTTTCCTCTCGATAATTTCTTCAGGAAAGATTTTGAATAGTCATTCTTATGTAAAACTCACTCAACTTGTTTAAATAAGAAGTTGCCTTGGAATAAGTTGTTCATAAAGACCAAGAACAAAGAACCAAGCTATTATTTGAGCTACGATTATCATTTGTTCACAAAGTCTTTTTGGATTTGTGTTACATTATCAGGTTTCTTTCTATAGATCTCTATTTCCTAACGGCAACCCTTTTTTAGTCACGACAGTGAATGAAAAATATAATGGAATGCATTCACAGTTTTAAATAGATGTGATATTTTTCAGATAAGATGAGTGAAATAAAATCATCATAACACTTATAAGATGAAGGTTTTGGCCCAACATACTAAATGATCTTATCCCTAATCCTAAGCAGAAAAATTCTATATCTTCGCCATCAATTTGCTTATATCAACAATCTTTGAAAAGAAAATGAAAATTGAATGCTGAAACAATCAAAATATTTTAAAACGCTTCCTCATCGATTTCTTTATGGCGACTTACATTATGCTACCAGATTTAGTAACATTTTTATCAATTGACTGACACAAAGGAACGATTGCAAATATGCTAGTAATATTGAAAGAAATCATAAATTAATTTCTGTTATTGTTTGAAGGAAAATTAGCAATGAATTCCGCAAATTTAAAACTGCAATGATATTAGATTTCTTAAAATACAAAGTATTAGGTTCGTGATTAAAATTGGAAGTCATAATTTGTAAACCTTATTTCTACTACAATTTTCATTACTCAAACAAATTTATGAGGAACAATATTTCTATTACATAATCGAGATCTCAAAATTCTAAATATAAATAATAATATCGATAAATATATAAATATGTTATTTTATTCAATTTTGTATAAATTTAGATTTTTAAAAATTTTTAAAAATTCAAATCTTAAATATCTTTCTTTGATTTTAAATCATTCGATTATAAATTATTTCTTTTTAATTTGTTTTTAATAAAATTGCAAAAATAACTTACAAATATAAAATACAAAAATATTTAAATTTTTTATTATTTAATAGAGATTCATTAATTATAAAATTTATTTTAAAGAATTATTTCATTTTAATTAATCGAACATTATTTTTAATTAAAATACAAATATGATTTTTACAAATATCAAAACTTTAAAGTTCACCAAAAGGAACCCCAACACAAAGATCTTCAATTTATTATCTGGAAAATTTGCAAAATTATATTGAGAAATGCAGATCATAGATGAGACAGGTCTCATTGGGATACCATCCTTTTTGAACTTTAAGGCGTCCATAAAGTGTAGATGAGAACACTTATAACTCTTTGATCGATTAAGCATTCGAATTTGCCAGCTCTTTTGGTTCAACGTATATATGGAACCAAACTGTTTGAGTTAATATGGTAAGTACATCTCAAATACAAAACGCTTGAAAGATTTATTTCATCGCGATTATAATCAAATTATTCTTATATCCAGCATTAAATTTAATTATTTAAATAAATTAAATTTAATTAATTAATTAATTAGTTATCTTTTATCAGCTTTTCTTAAGTAAAATAAATATAAATAAAACAATCATTATTTAATAAAACTTACAGGATTTTTCGGGACCCTTTCGGAAAACTAATGGTTAAGGGCGGTACCTGATTTTAAACATTCTATGCAACAATGATTGGTAGCACTCGGAGCTATTGAAATAATATACGTTTAATTGTAATTTTGATTAGTATTATTATAAATTATTAAAACAACACTTTCAAATTACTTTTGTTATTTATTTTGAAAGAAACTTTGTGTTTATAAAAGAATTTAGATAAATTTGATATTTAACGTTGATTGTTTAAATATGTGAATTTATGTAAGTTTTTTTATCGGAAACTAAATGAATAATTTAAAATTGAATAGATTTTTTATTTAATAAAGAATTTATGAAATCTTTTATTTCGACAAAAATAAAAGCTGGAAAACAATCGAATTTGTATTCGATTGATAATGTGAGAAGTAGTTGCAACATCAATATCAGAATTCAAAGTTAAAATATTTAATTATCATTTAATTTTTAAAATTTTCAGTTTGATTTTAATTCAAATTAATTTTTTAAAACTATTAAAATTTTGATCAGCGAACTAAATTAATTACCACCTCATATCCACCTTTTTTTAAGAATTTCTCTAGTTTTTCCACATTTCGATCCAAGATTTTTCCATTTTCATGTCGAAATCTGTATTTCTTATCATGTATTTTCTCAATTCCTACATATGGTCCTTCATATTTGCCTTTTTCTTTTACTCCGGTTTCGACCTTCCCAAGTACACTATCTCCGATCCCGAACTGTCTCCAGACGGGTATCTCTTCTGTATCGGTGTTCTGATTCGTCTTTATTTCTCGACTATGCCATCTTTTTCTGTATATTTTTTTACCAAATATAACTCCCACTGGGCGCTTTCCTATTGTCTTCTGAAATGTTGCGTTTAGTGTGAATTCTATTTTTGTTAGTAGGGTTTCCCAATCAGTCCCTATTTTTTCTCGCAGTGACGCATTGGAATATTCTCTGATGGTCCGGAATTGTCTCTCAACTATTCCATTCGAATTGTGAAAGTATCACATGTATTCCGAGACAAAATATCCGGGTTGGAATGATCTGTTCCTTTTCTGTATTCTAGGTGTATGTCTAATACTTTATCCAAAATTTCGTAATGTTGTTCCAATGATTTTGAAAATATAAGAATGTCATCTATATAAACCACTATCTGTTTCATGCCTTTGTCAAGAGTTCCTGAAACGTTCCCAGTGTCGCTGCTATACCAAATGGCATTCTATTGAAACAAAATTGTCCTAGCGTTGTAGAAAATGCTGTTTTTAGCTTGGAATCTTCCTCCAGTTCGACCTGGTAGTATGTATTACCTAAATCGATTGGTGTGATATATCTGATTCCATACAATTTGTCCATCATTTCTATCATATTTGGCATATGAAATGCCTGTCTCTCTGTGACTAGCTTTAGCTGTCTAAAATCCAAGCAAATTCTAACATCATTCTTTTCTTTCTTCCATACACAAATCATTGGTGTATTCCATGGTGAATTACATATCTTAATAATGTTGTTTTCCCACAAATTCTTAATAGTCTCATCAATCTTTTCTTCCAGATTAACTGGTTGCCTATGTGGTCTAAGGTTTTATTGCAGGTCCTTTCGTGTCTATTCTATGTTTAATCATCGTCGTACATCCGATATCCAATTTATTCAATGTTATGAATTTATAATAAACGGAAAAATTTTGAAATAGGCAATCGAAATTAAGTAAAATTAGTTAATTAAATATAATTTTATAAAATACCGGTTTAACAAAAAAAATAAAACTTTAGTAATAAATAATAACTTTAGTTCCTCAAAATTTTTAAGAAATAATGAAATAAATAGAATATATGTTAAATGTAAACATGCATTGATTGTCGTGATGGAGGAGCGTCATTAGGATACTCATTTGCAAATGTTGCAGCTACAGCTCTTGAATTTCTATCATGCTTTATCCACTGTGTTACTATAAAAATTCGTTGCTGAAGTGTTAATTGTCGTGCCATGCCAATATTGCCAACAACAATGAACAAAATGAAATAATTTAAAATTTTTTAAATAAATAATTATTTAAACAAACAATTTTATCTGGTTTTTGTTTATAAATCATTTAGAATTTTGTGTTCAGTATTATTAAAACTGGGTAAAGCGCCTTATGGCCACCCCTGTATTTGTAATGTTTCAGTTTGTAAAAAATCCTAAATTAGTGATGCATACAATCGTGGATTATTCTTTTGATCCTAAAGTCAAGATAAAAACATCATCTTGAATTTTATTAAAAGCATTTTTATGATTAAGGTATTATTTAATGGTAATACAAAAGTTACTTTTCTGATGAATAATTCAAAATAACTGAAGTAGGCTGTCCAAAAATGTGTCAAAACTTTTAAAAACTGATGGATCCAATATTTGAGGAATATTTTAAAATGTTTGAATGTGTAAATGTATTGATTCTGCATGTTGATTTAATTATTTTGAACTTAGAATGGTGATTCTCCCCCCAGATGGAAATTGGTATTCTTTAAATTTAAAGTGATTAACTATTCGAACATGATTAAAATAATAATTTAATGAGTTTATATTTTTTAAATTAATAATTAAAATTAAGTTTAATATTTTTAATAAAATTTAAATTAAATTCATTTTAAATAATTTGATAACATTTTTTATTACTTTGGGTTTTTGTTTATAAATTATTTAGAATTTTGTGTTTATTATTATTAAAACTGGGTAAAGCGACTTATGGCCACCCCTGCATATATATATAAATTTAAATTATCATCAATTTGATGTTTAAATGTGTGTTTGTGTTCGATAAAAAAACGCAGGAGCAGATATTAAACATGATGAAATCGATATAATCTCATCAAAATATATTTTACTCATTAAAACGTTGGATGTGTACAAGCAAACAAACGATTGGATCCTGGTAGCCATACTGTATCGGTGATCTCCATTTGGAAGTGATTGAAGAAATGACTTTCAAGAAGTGGCCTTCGTGTGGACCAGTGTCGAAAATTTATCACTTGCATGTTTTCGGATACTTAACTAAATTTTATAAACACATCAGATTCCGAATCCACCTTGCAGCGGATAAATTTCGACACGATGAAAGGTCGATCAGACAATTGTAGTCTCAACGCGAACCTCTGGACCTCAATATGTGATTGTGAGATTTAAGACCGTCAAGCGACATGAACTTTTCTAGTTGATAGGGGTTGTTTAAAATGCGTATTTGTTACGTATTTTAAGTTATAATGGTCTCAACCATATGTTTTTGTATACAAACATATTTACATACAGGGTGGGGCAGCTATTTGAGAACACGTAATATAGACACCATATCTTTTTGTGTGTTATAATTACATAATTTTATTTTTGCTGGTAGACATGGCAGAAGCTACTCTTACGAATGA
>MQRK01218086.1:24739-42904 GCA_001938485.1 Girardia tigrina
AATGGCAAACATTCCAAAGACCCATCTAATTACTGCCTGCAGTCGGTTTCGACGACGTGTAGAGGCCGTTATTGCCGCTAATGGCGTTTTCATTGAATGATGTAGTCCTTTATGTACGTTAATATATGTAAAATTTTAAATTGTAATAAATGTTATTTTTCTGTTGTATATTCATTTTTTGAACTTTATGTCATTTTGTTCTCAAATAGCTGCCGCACCCTGTATATAAAATTAGAAAAAAACCTTTATTCTATTTATATTTAATTTTCATATTTTATTTAAAATTAGTTATTTATTCTTTAATTTGTAACATTGAACAATAATATATATATATATATATATATAGTCCAAAAGTTCAGTATTTTTTCTTCAACAAATTCCTAATCTTGATATGGCGAGTCTTTTATCCGAGATAAGAAATTTCAGGAAAAAATAATGCTAATAAAAAATAATCTCTTTCTAGTCAGGAAATACAATAATATATCTTTTTTTGATATTTTTCAAGTGACATCAGTCCAGGTGTAAATAGATTCAATGGAAAAAGCTAAATCTTTGTAAACAATATAAAAATAATATCTGGAAGACTGACTCTTTTTTCTACTATGTATTGTTGTCTTTTGTAGAAGGAATATTTACAAATAAATTTCTTTTTTATTTTTTATTTTAAATTTTATCTTTCAATTGTGATATTGAAGTAGTAGAAATTTATATTTTATTCATTTATAAAATATTAATATCCCCTTTTGATCATAAGATCAGTATTCAAACGACATTCTCGACAAGTTACGTCTACTAATCCTTCTATATCCTCTTTCTGCTTGACAATTGAACCTTTGGTAAATGCCGAAAGAAAAAAGTCCACATAAAACCCACAGACAGTTACAATATATTATTTTAAAGTAAAAAATAAACATTAAATGTACAAATACTATTTATTGTGCGAAGGAAATTTATCCACATGTGTCACGAACTGGTTGCTGGTTTAGATATTATATTTACAAAAAAATGTGCACATCTTTCTAAAATGGATAGAATTTTATCATATTTGATATTTCCTACCTGACTCTTGACAACCTCCAGAGATACACGAATTGGCGAATCTGCTTCTGTCGAAAATTGAATTCCTCCTCCATCTTTCAAGGCCACAGTTGAAAAGAGGAAAACTAAAATTAAAAATATTATATTTTTAAAATATAAATATGTAATTTTCAATAACGTCACAAATAAAAAATATAGTTTTTGAAACCATAAATATATATTAATGGAAATTAAATTCAAATTAAATAGTTATCTCTACATTCATGACATTTATATATAATTAGACACCAAATAATGGTAGACGATTTTTGTCTTGACTAAGGTTGTCAGGTATTTTAATTGGATTCGCACTTGTGTCCCTTCTCCCGACAAGAATGTTCCTGGGTAACTGGGACATTCATCAACAAAGTACATACGATTTTAATATTTTTGATGGGATAATTAATAAATTACTTTTCATATCAAGTGGTCTTTTTAATATGGTTTCCATGTCTCTATTGTTTTGTTCTGTAGATCTACAATTGATTTAATTGTCGGAAGATGATATAATGAGTTATTCGAAGATCTTTTTATAATGAGCAGATGTGTATGTTAACTAAATAATGATCAATACTTATGTTGATTTAGCTAATTTGCTTTTCATTTATTAAGAACATTGAGACAATTCTCATTTGAATTAACTCATTTGAATTTTTTTGCATTGACTTTATTACCCGAGAGAATAGTGGGAAACGATAAAGACCCATTAATACATATTTCCATCGAATATTATGCATCTGGATTAAAAATGTTTTGATACGTCCCACTGGCAACAATGTACTTTTTATCCATCACATTGATAAAGTAAAATACGTCTGTTGTTGGGGTGATTGCTAGTTGAGGTTCATAATACAAACATAACAAGTACTTACCTGTAATCCTCGCTCAGAAAATCTTTTTTTCTAACTCTCCCATTGCAGAATCAATTGCAAAAAAATAAAGAACTCGTAAACGTTGTTTAAGTGTACTTGAACTTGGCATATCCAATGATCCAATAGGAGAAATGATGACGCTATCCGCTAGTCTGAAGCGAGATTGAATGCAAATAATGTAATTATCGTAGAATACAAGTCCTAAGCGAATTATTTACGTCCTGTTTTTCAGACGCTTCCTTTTCACTTTTGGCTCATTGTCAAGGATATCAGCAATGTTTTAGATTTCTTGAAGCAATAATTCATAATTCTCGTCATTGTGAAAGAAAGTGATTTCTGTATACTATCAATGAGTTTAACAACTGATACAATGTCACATTGGCTGCTTTGAAGAAACAAATTTGCTGGTTAATTAATATCCAATATTATTTTGATAATGTGTGCTGTAACAATTAACTCTGGTTGTTTAATTTGAGACAACAAACCACCAGCTTTAATTACCAGGTCTGAATCGTAGTCATTACTTCTTTTCACTTCGTGAAGAGCTTCTTTGCTTTCCTCATAATTCCTGATGATCATTGCCGTGGTCGCAAGATGTCCAGTCCAACGGTGTTCGAGTAATCTTTTAAGTGAGTCTCCTGCGTAAGCGGATGAAACTTTGTAATGCTGAGTAAAATTATAAAGAGCATTGGCAATTTCAGAATAATTGCAGATATGCTTGTCAGAAGATAAAACATGGACGATCACAAAGTGCAACTGGTGGCTAAGACAGTGAATGTATGGGATCTTGTACCCTAGAAGCTCTTGCAGCTTTTGTTGTACACCACCATACTTTCCTGCCATAACATTGGCGCCATCATAGCACTGTGAAATTATTCTTACAGAAGCTAGTTCATTTGACGGTATTGTGGAAATCAGTTCGGTTTCTCTTAAACTATCCAAGATTGAATGAGCAATAATATTTGCATCCAGTGATGAAAGATTGACAACGGTTAGTAAACGCTCCTTTGAGGTTTCTTTAACATAGCTCAGTTCCACAGCCAATTTTCAATATTGTTTCTATCTCTGGTACCATCACAAAATATTGAGACACACTTACCATCTGATTACTTAGTCTCGCAAACAATTGCTTTCTGTACGATGGTGATAAAAATTGAGATCATCTCATTTTGCATTTCAGGTGATAAATAGGAAGCATTTACGGTTATCGTTGTGGTTATTTCT
This sequence comes from Girardia tigrina, assembly GCA_001938485.1. Classification (NCBI taxonomy): domain Eukaryota; kingdom Metazoa; phylum Platyhelminthes; order Tricladida; family Dugesiidae; genus Girardia; species Girardia tigrina. The sequence continues at coordinate 27,913 of MQRK01218086.1, forward strand.
TTCAGTTTGGCACCCATTTCCACCATGAACTGAAAGAGATAAAGGAATTTTCCAGCTGAAAAGCCCTGTTGATTATCTTCATCACCTCTAAAAGCAAGTTCATTGGTAACCAAGAATTTGATACAATCAAAAATTCCATGTAGGTAGTATTGTGGAAATCAGTAATATCGATTCTTCTCTATTTGGTGAGCGATTAGTTGTCTATCCACAGATGTCCCTGTTTCGATTCTTTTCTTTCGCTCTAACCAAGTTGTCATAGCACAAATATGCATCTGAGAATTTTCCTGCTTATAAAATCACCTATCCTTTTCAACAGCAGTTTTCCACTGGTGAAAGCCATTGGTAATGAAAGTTAAATCACGAAATGTTCAATTTGAGTTGATGGAGGATGCAAATTTTCGACAAAGGAAACAGAAAGTTGCATCAGCTGACTGTGAGTATTCAAGCCACAGCCTGTTTCGGTACCACTGGCTATTGAAGCCTCGCTTTTCATTTCCAAATTGAGTCAGGGGGTAGCTTTTTAGGTGAGGCGGAGAACGTTCATCATCATCCAGATCGTTTAGACGAGCAAGTGCTTCCTAGAAAAGAAGAATTCTTTACTTGCTAAAAAAAAGTGTACGTTAAGTAAAAAACAATAGTTTGGAAATTTTCATAAAGTAACATGCATTTAAGTCATTAGTTAAAAAACTGCATTGTATTTAAGAACCTCCTTTTAAAAATCTGATTAACAGCTAATATATGCATTCCATCAGTATGACAGTGTATACCTTCTATATTTTGCCATGAAAGATACTTACCATTTCATAAAGCTACTTCGGAAAAAGTAAATCAATAAGTTGCGCGCTAATGTATAAAAATAAACAAATAATAAAATCATCATAAATCATTATAAATCATTAACATAATTAAAATCAGATTGCTTCAATTAAATTATATAAACCGGTACTGTAATATATCCTTCCTTTTGTAAACACAAAAGACTTATACTTGGTTTTTATTTGTTTAATGAATGTATAGAACTACTATAGGTTGATACTCTATGTACTATTTTCAATTAGAGGGGGCTTGAGAAAAGGTTTAATCTGTTTTGGGGTTAGGGTTAGGGGTTATGGTTATGGTTATGGTTAGGGTTATTCCCCCCGCTGGCTACGGGCCTGATAACAAGTTCATCGATTCATTTCAACTTAAAATTTCAAAGTACTCTTCTACCTAACAAAGATCTTTTATAAGTGCCCCATAATATGACTTCTCCAACATGTTGCGCTACTGTCAAAGAGAAGAGGACAATTATGAAGAAAGAATATTTTGACTTTCTCAAACCATCTGACAAATTTTGAGATTTATTGCGAGGTCTTTTATTCAATAATAAAACATTCATTATTCTATCTCTCTCTCTCTCTCGCATATATATAATGAGCGACAATTTTTTATAACACATGTATTATTCAAGAAATAAAAGAAAATAAAATAAATGAAATAAACATTATTTTCAGTAATGAATGTAGTGAATCAAATAATTTTGTCAAGTGTTATGTTTAGTATAAATAGAAATGCATAAAGCATTTTGTTTAAATAAATCATTTAAATTTATTTATTACGTAAAAATTCAAAGTCGACATATTTTTTAAAACAGTAAGATTTTTTATATTATTAAACGATTTGTCCAGTTTAATTGTTATTATTTATAATATACAGATATTTTCTTAAATTCTAGATAGAAACGAGAATTAATTTTGAAACATTTTTGGCAAGGAAGTGTAAAACGGAAGAGTTAAGTTATTCAGAGATTTCTAGAAGATTATCAATTTCTAAAAATTCGGCAATTAATTTTTGTCGATATAATAAGAAAAGATGTCTCAAGAAAACAGGACCGCGACAAAAATTAACAAAAAATATGAAGTTATCAATTAAGAGAACGATAGAACATTTGAGTCAAATTTTCAAAAAATTAATTCGTCCAAATTGATTGCAGAATGCGATTTAAATTGTTCAACTCGGACAGTACAAAGATATCTGAAAGCTGTGGGTTACAAATATCAAAAAAATAAAGCAGAAATATCGTTATTAAGGAAGCAGAAGAATGATAGAATTGATCATATTTCTAGATGGATTAGCGAATATTTGTACATATCATTACTATATAATTGTATTCGATCGGCATTCTCATCCAGCTTAGTGAGAATTTCTAATTAGCGTAATTTCATGCAATTGACTATACAATCACCATTTTAGTATTTATATACAGGTGAATTAATTATTAATTAGTGATCTGAAGATGACGTTGATCCGTTAAAATATTTTGTGGAATTTTGAATTTATTTTGAATGAATTTATTTTTGTTGAATGAATTTATTTTTTAATAAAAATTTTTTATCATGATTTAATTATTTATAATACTGTTAAGTACTACATAATAATTATAAAATAAAAAACATAATTATTTATTTAAACATTGTCAAATAGATGTAATTAATCAATTTTTATTTTAAAAGAATTAATTATAACTCTATATAACAAAAATTAAAGGATGAACACTGACTCTGTCTCTAAGAATTGCTCCTGGCAGTTTTTTATAAAAAAGTTATTCTATATCATATCGAAAAACAATTGTTAAACAAATTTTATGCTTTATTTCATAATTAAAAAAATCCTCATTATATCAATCAAAATTTCTTAACTAACGTATAATTGTATAAATAAATAAATTTTAATTTGAAATCCTATATTACTCGATTTTAGACCAAAAAAACATTAGTTTTGCGGCTTATATATCAATGCATTGACTGTGTTTCATTTGGTTTTGAGGTCCGATTTGAAGAGTTTTAGCAAAAAATTTTAGTAGAGAAGTTGAAGGTGAGACTTGAATATTAAATTTCCAATCAACAGAACTTAAAATTATTTTTTTATGTTTACTTTCATTGTTAAATATATTTTTATATGACGTTACTTGCATTTTCGTTTCAAAATATTTCTCATAAATTTGAAAAGCAGATATAAAAATGGAAATTATATAATTAATAAAACTAAAATAAAAACCAAACTTCAATGCATTATTATTAAAACTTTAATTAAAAACTTTCATTAAATAATAGGAGCAAAACATTCCCTGTAATAATAATAATAACCGTGAGGGTTTCTTGTGAATGATGTACATTATAATGAAATGTATGGTGATCAGTATGTTGTCTTTCCCACAAATAATTGCCAACCATTAACTAATTAAAATTAAATTACAAAAACAAATTCGATTATAATTAACAAAAATCGAATTAATTTAGAAAAATATGAAATTATATTTAATTACCTAATTTGTTTTAATATTGTGGTTTTGTCAGTTATTTTAAAATTCATTGAAATGCGGAAGAAAATTACCGAATTCTTTGTATTAAATAAATCTTTTGGAAATTATATTTCGTCTTCTCCTAACAATAATAATAATAAAAATAAATATATAACTAAATATAAATAATAAATATAAAGTAATATAAAAATAATAATTAATATAATAATTATAAAAAAATTGTTTACATAAACCATTTTTGGTCATTTAAATAAGCAAATTCTTTGATTTTATATTTTCGATAAATAATTTTAAATTAACAAGTACCTGTTCTTTGTAAACGAATAATGCAAAAGTATTTCTCAGATGTGTAAAATTATTTTTTATTATTATTTTTAATTTAAAAGAAAAAATTGTATTATTAATTAAATTTTTAGTATTAATTTTTTTAATTACATATTTACTCGGTTTTCCAATTAAAACAAATAAAAAAAGCAAACTGATCACACAGAAATTGCAAAAAAAAGAATTAAAAGCATAATGAGAAATTATTGAATGAAAAAAACCTTATTTCACGCAACGGAATTATCGTAATTTTTGTTGTATTTATTATTTTGTTTGAATTAACGATTTTCAATTTCTTTTTTGAATTGCACATATAATTGAAGAATACTCAACAAAGTTTCTGAAATTCATTTCACAATGTTTGTTTCACAGAAATCCTATAATTAAAAAATTATTAAAAAGAAATAACTTATTGATGATCGTAAAAAACATGCAGAGATAGAAGAACAAAATTCATCCATAAAAAATTATATTTAGAGATAATAAATTGCGATGGATCTACCACCATCTCAGGTCACTGATTAAAAATGTGATATAAATATTGACAATTTCAAGAGCGTTATGGGAAACATTATTAATTAGGTCGCCTTTCCCTAGAATCAATGTTCAATCGGCAGTCTCAACCAGCTTATTGAGAATTTTTGATTAGCATAATTTCATGCAATTGATTACATAATCATCATTTTTGTATTTATATACAGGTGAATTGATTATTAATTAGTGACCTGAAGATGACGGTAGATCCGTTGAAATATATTGTCTCTAAATATGATTTTAATTAGATGAATTTTGTTTCTATTTGTGAGGAATATTTTAAATTTGGTATGTTGAATTTTGTATGTAGAGTTTATGTAGAGTATTTAGTATTTGGAAATGTGTTTCTCCCACCCAGATGGAAAACTGATATTTTGGATGTTCATGATGAATGATGATTCGAGTATGATTTGCATTTTAAAGTACAGCATAAAATATTTAAAAAACTTTAAAAATATTAAATCGTTTAAAATTTTAATATTAAAAATTTAAATAGAGTAAATAGCTTTTAACAAAGTTTTAAATTAAAATAAATGTTCTTTCTTTACATAAAATCATATTTTATATAAAATTAATATGTAGATAAAATTATTGCTAAAATTACAAAATTTGAACTTTAAAAATAAAATCTAAAAATAATGAAAAATTTGTTCGAATAATTATTTGTTAAAAAACATAACTAAAATTTATCAATTTAGAACGATGTCGAATTACGAAGGTTTTGCTGAGAGTTATCCAAAAGACAATTCTGATTGTAATGAAAATAAAAGTTCTAAAACCCATGTTGGTGTTCTTAATACTATTAAAATAAATTTTTCAGAATTGAAGCTTATCAATAAAAATAATTACAAAATTTTTCTTTTCAAAAAGTAATTTAAAAAAAACCGAGGAAAGATTTTAATGAATATATGTATAAATAACTTTATTCCCATGAATTGTTCCCATTGAATTTGTCCAGAAATTCCAAAATCGCTTTAAAAAATTCTCAACAATTCGTATTATTCAAACAAACAATATTATTTAATAATTCATCAAATCAAGAGGTTTGAATTCTGTATCTGAAGAATAAATATAGCTATCGCTATCTATAAAAGCTAATTCCATTGTATTAGAATGGTATCTAATATGTCAAGCGTGTCATAAAAACTCTACCATTTTGGGGTACGTATTAAATAAGAGACAATTCATGATCTTTTTCATCAAAAACATCCTTTTCCATTTCTTTTATTATTTGAAAGCCAACATATTTGTTCGGAATTTAAATTATATTTATTTTATGTTATTATTATTATTTATACCAATTTAATTTACCCACAAAAGAATTGTCCGATATCAGCGTCCCATGAACGCCAACAATAACCATAGCGCAATTGGGAAAATACAAGTAAGTTGCCAACATAGAGAATAGAGCTCTCGCCACAGCATCGATTCAAATAGGTATTTGACCCGCTTTCGTTTTGCTGGGTTTCACACAATGCTTCCGTCGATAATTTACTTTTACTTAAAACTAAAAATAATTAATAGTTAAAAACTAATTACAAAAAAAACAAAAAAAAACTGAAATCTAAAAAAATGACAGTTTCCATATATTTCTGCTTCGATTCATACTTGATATTTATTTTCCTTTATGTCTTCATATTTTCACTAATGTGAAATTGATTTTTCCATTCTTTTTATTAACTTACTTTTTATATAAGTATATATATATATATATATATATATATATATATATATATATATGTATCCTTGGAATTTCGAAACCTATGACAATAAATGATCATGAAAAAAACTTTTTAAGATCCCAAAATTGGAAAAAAACGGAAAATTTGGAGTTCCCGAAAAAATTAATTGCAAGATATCTACTTATAAATTATAAGTAGTTTATAATAATTTTTGAATGTTTTTTTAATTAAAATTTTTTAAATTTTAAAAACTTTGTTGGCAAAGTAGAGTTCTATCTGCATAAAGAATGGATATAAGAAATAAAATTTTTTGATTTACTTGTTACTAATGTCAAATTGATTTTCATTTGTGTGAAATTGGATTGTAAAAGGTGTACTTAAACAATGGTAAGTACGTACAAAATTTTACATATAACAACAAAAAATTAGTACAAATTCAAATTAAAGTAAATCTTAAAACTGTCTCAATTAAATAAAATACGGACAAAAGAAATCTCTTAAACCTGCTTTAGTCTAAACATCAATTTAATGTTAAAATAAAATGTTCTAAAAACATATTAGCTTTTAACATTACTTTTAATGAACAAATACAAAATAAATAAAATTATATTTTTAAACGGAAATTACTAAAACGAAATAGAAATAAATAGGAAAAATATTAAAAGTGAAATCACTTTTGTAAAAACAATTTGGAAACTGTAAACTATCTATATTTATATTTAATTAAAATAAATAAATTATAAAATATATTCTTGTCAAAACTAACGAAAACAATTTTATGTTTAATTAGTTAGAGTTAAATAAATATTTTATGGAGGATCCTACTACATTCTACTTAGGACCCCTGACGAGCATCATCTTCTAAAAAAATTATATTTATATTTAAAGGTAAAATATGAACAAGAACATGAACTAAAATCAAATTGTAAAAACCCAAGTTGATAGCCACAATTTAAAATTAAGTATAATAATTAATTATTTTCCATAGTAAATATATTAAAATTTAGAAATTAAAAAAATCAATAAATAAATTGAATTCTTTAGTACAATTTCTTGTTAATTTTTATACCGCTATTTTTTTAACTTCCCGAAACCAACCATCAAATAAAGAATCAACCTTTCCAATTGCATCGATGCCATCCATCATAGCCTTTCTCCATCAAGAACTCATCGCAATCAAACTCCAAATAAAAAACAAACAGAAATTCCTCTGGAACTTAATCTTATCAAATTAATTTGCCAAACAACTATCATCTCCATTCCAGCCATCTCAGTAGGAAACGAAGGAAGTAAAATATCGATTATCTTTTGCAAATTGAGTAACTTTATTTAGTTGATTGCTCCTTGGACCCAATTTCATTTCTCGTGATTGTTATTCACTTCCTCTTCATTTCTTTCCGTTTAGAGTTAGAATTTTAGTACAGCTTATAATTGTTAATTTGTTATTTTGTTCATATTAATAATTATAAGGAAGCATTTGTAGAATTTAAAGTTCATAAACCTAAGATTGCTTCTCATACCTAGTAATTACTGAAATATTATTTACTTCAATTTTAAACGGTCAGCGGAAAGAAAATTAATTAACTTCTCACACTAATATCAATTTATTTTTTGCTAGTTCCCTTAATATCCTGTTTCAAAATTATTTTCAAGACCTTAGTTTTAACTTTTAATTCAGAGTTATTTAAATTTGAGTATTCTTTTTTTATTATTTTTCTACAATTTAAGTGATTTTACAAAATTTAATACTATTTATCAGCTTACAACCAAATTAATTATATATTTATAGTTATATCACCCGTTAAAATATCGTACAAAAATATTGAACTTTTATCTATTAATTCTCGACAATACTTTTGTCTTGATTTTATATTATATAATATAAATATGCTTAGTAAATTTATAAGTTATAATTTAATAATCCTTTATAATAATTATTCATGATTTAATTGTCATATGAGACTGAATTTGAAATGGTTTGTTAAAATAATTATTGTCTTTTATACAAAAATAATATTAAAATAATGTTTTATATATATTAATGATATATATATTAAGCTGGGCTGAAAATATACTAAATTAAAAGAACCGTTTTCAGACAACTAAATTTTTGTGACCTGGTAAACAATGAACTACAAACATGTAATTTAATTTTTTTATTTCTATATTAAGGGGTACCGCAGTCACCCCCATGCTTTCATGATATAATCTGTAAATGCTAAATACAGCAATAATGGTCCAACAGTTATACTGTTCGCAAAAATTGAGCAAAAAAATTTATTATTACATGTAAATTCCAGGTGGAAAATCTATCATATCTATATACGAGATAGCAGAGAAATTCAGAAACACATGTGTCATGTCAAAACATCGAACTTGCCAAGTCCCCGTTGTACTCTGTTGGCGTGCTTCAATGGCCTTGTCACAAACAAACTTTCTCGTGGATTCTCTACGACAATCGGAGACGTTCTTCTCAATCCTTGGACCACGATCAAGATCCGCAACCCTTTCTGAGGCCGAAATTGTACCAAAAAAGATGATGGCGGTTGTTTGGTGGTTTGCAGCCGGTGTTTTTCATCATAGCTTCCTAAATCCAGTAGAAACAATTACGGCAGAGAGATACTGTCAGGAAATTGTCTAAATGAACCAGAAACTTCAACAATAACAACAGCATTAGTCAATAGAAAGGGGCCTATTCTTCTCCACGACAACGCTCGACCACACATCGCACGTCTGACAATGCAACTGTTGAACGAACATGGCTACGAAACTTTGAAACCATCATACTCACCTGACCTCTCGTGTACTGATTATCACTTTTTTCAAACATCTTGACATTTTCTTCCAGGAGAAATACTTCAAAAATGAAGGGGATGCTAAAAGTGCCTTCAACGATTTCATCGCCTCCATAAAGCCAGAATTTTATGTAACGGGAATAAATAAACTTGTGCAACGTCGGCAAAAGTGTATTGATGCTAACGGTTTTTATTTCGATTAATAAAGTTGATTCTACGCTGAGATATTTGTCTTTAAAGATTAAGGTTAAAAAAAGACATTATTTTTTTAAACGACCTAATAAATATAATATGAATAAAATAAATATTATATTGGATATTGAATCAAACTTAATATTATCGCGTAGTATTTGATAAAATATGAGATATAGCTCAAATTTCACAAATAAATATTTGTTTAAGTTATGTTTATAAAAACAAAAGGTGAGAAAATTTCATATTGTTTCTCAATGTTCGTAAATATCTTAAAGATGAACCTTAATCTTTTGAACTCAGAGTAACATTTAAAATTCTTGGGCAACTTATTCATAAATCTTAAGAACCATTGACATTGATATAAATGCATTGGTTTTTGAACAAGCTAGTGATGTTTCCGAAATTAAAAAAATATGACCATTGCAAGTAATTGTATTTGTTTTAATCATGCATTCAATTTTTCAATATATAAAATGTCATCCATACAAGCAATACATAGTTCTATTGTAGTAATTGAAAATAAAATACCAGGGGAGACAAGAAATTATTTGACATAACTTTATATATTTTTAAAAATATAGTCCATAATTTGGTACACGGAAGGCCCAACGGATAAGGTCCAAAGAAAGAAGAAAAAGAAAAGACATAATTTTTAAATGTATCTACTAAAAGCATTATGCTTTGAAATTTGTACCTAACGGAGGGCTGAAAAGTTTACGTGAGACTCTTAAGGTTGAACGCAGTGGATCTATTATACAATTTATTGATTCTTTAGACTATAGAATACTATTATTCTCTATAGTATAGAGAATATTCTTGTAGCTATTTCAGTATATTTCAGTATGGACAGATAATTTATCTTTCTGAAAAGCCAAAATACTTTGTAATGTCCTAAAGGATGCAGAATTCTTGATTTCTGTACAATATCAGGTTTCAATTTTATATACTTTTTCTTAACATGAACAAGATGAACAAGGTTATTTCAATGGAAAAACTTAGACTTTTGTAATGCATCGAAACTTATTAACAATATATTATTTAAAATTATGGAAAAACTTCGTAGTGCTAATAAAGAATTTAATTAAATATTTACTAAAGTTTTAATTCTTCTAAAAGAGTTTGAAATACCTGTAGAAATTCCACATTCTTCTCCTGAAGAATTCTATAGGAGATATATATATATATTTCTTTGCTAGACGTAGTAATATAAAGATTCACTTAATTCATGTGAATTATCATGTCTTCTGCCAAAAAATATAAAACACATTATTGAAGATGTAATTATATTAAAAAAAACATTTATTCAAAACTTATGGTCCATTAATAACAAGTGGTGATTATGACATTGAGCAATCATTACTTGAAGAAATAAATATATGGAAAGGAAATGGATACCTTTGAAAGACTTAAATATTCCAGATAAAGTTTAAAAATACTTAAGAAAACTCTGATGTATATTTGTTATTAAATGAATTGCTAAAGATATTACTTTAAAGACTTTAACCATTAGTGTTGCTTCAGTTGAGAAAAGCTTTTCTTCATTGTGTCAACCAAAAACGTATTTAAGAAATCCAATGGGTGAAGAAAGTTTAACAGGATTAGCGTTGCTTCATATATATCGAGATATAGATGTTAATATTTTTAATGTTATTGAACGTTTTGCTAAGGGGAAAATCGTAAATTAAATATAATTATGTACTTCCCCTCTATTGTATTTTAAATAAACTGTTATTGTGATTTTTTCAATTTTGTTACATTTGTAATTACTTTTGAGAAATCTTTATTTAATATTTAATTTGGTAGAATAATTGTAATAGTTCTGTATCAACTTAAATAATGCACGTACCAAGAAGCATATAGTCATTTCTAAATTATTTGTTCTGTCTCTCATTATCTCTTATAAATAACAAGACAAATTACAAAATAAAATATTTCTTAAATATTTTAAAATGAAATTTAAACAATATAAAGTAATATTATTATTTTAAAAATAATGCGTTTTTATCTTAAAGAGAGAGTTTGGTAACATAATAACTGTAATAATATCAAATTTAACCCCTATTATTTTAAATAGATAAATTGACTATTTTTGTAATAATAAAAATTATAAATAAACAAACTAGGTTAACCAAAAGGTAGATTTAACAATTTTGGTGAACCTAGTTAGTATTGCTTTAATGAAACTTGATAAATCAAATAAATTCAGTTATCACAAAAAAGTATAATCTGTCGTCTAAATTAGAAGAAAAATAACTAGACTGCAGAAGTAGTTATTTAAATCAATCTCTGTTTCGGTAAACAACCGATTAAAACAAATGAATTAATTATTAATTACAATTTATAACATAATCTTTAGGATTCGATTCAATAGAACACAATTAAATAAAAAATAATGAAATATAACCGTTGTTGAATAGTATCACTATTACTGCATACTGAATGATTGGAGCAAAATAATAGCAGTCAAATATCTGTTGGATTGTTGATAGATTGATCAAAATATTAACAGTCAAATGTCGACTGGATTGTTAATAGATTAAGCAAATTACTAGTATTCAACAAATGGCGAAAATAAGAAATTAAAATAGTAAAATATTAGCGATAAAATAACTGTTATCGGAATCAGGAAAAACAGTCGTTGTTGACAAGAAAATTTAATTTCGTCATTATTATTTGTAATCGATTGTTAATTTGAAATTTGAATTTTTCATTTCTAATTGTCATAGACGAAATTATAATTTTTAATTTATGACTAAATCATTATTTAGAGAATTCCTTCTTGCGTTTTTCATTCTTTACTTTATTTCTTCAATTTTCTGATTTCAATTACCTTCTTTCTTGAGAATAAACAAAATATAAAAATAATTAAAATAAAAATAACAAATTAAAATATCAAAAAATAATAAAAGAAAATATATCACATAGCATACACCATGATACAAAAAATAACGTTACACGATACATAGACGGTCACACACGGCGCCAACAAATAAATAAATACCAATAAAAATAGGTTATTTAATTTGTGATTATACAATAACATCTATATGATAGTAAACTTATACTTTTTTTTCTAATTTTCTTTTTTTTCTTTAAATCTCAGTACCCCCCCTCAAGAATAAATAATTTAAATAAATTAGTCTTGATCCATCCCTGATTACATCATCACAACATTTAAAAACTCTTAACAAAGCTTTCTCAAAAGGTTTTTCATAATTTAACAATGACACGCGAATTAGACTAGTTAAATTTTCACTTCACCAAATAATTGAAGATTTTGTTCGATAAATAATAAACTGTTTAAAATTTATAATTACTTTTAAGAAATAATTTTTTAAAAAAAAGTGGTCATTGAAAATTAAAATTTAATAAATTAAATTGAATGAAAATTTATTAAATGGATTTTGGCAAAATGATTAAATTATAAAGAAATTAGTTTATATAGGTGCATTAGTTTCATTAAATTTTTTTGTGACTTCTGAAAATTCAAATAACAACAATAGCATAAACGCGACTAATAGACTACATGCGCGTACATAACACGTACATAATAATTATCTAGAATGTATAATCAACTTGCTTTTAATAAAATCAGTTATACTGAAGATGAAGGTTTAATCATCTGTTTCTTAAGATTTAATTCAAAAATATATGTACGAGTTTCTAAATACCCTTACAATATAAATAATAATAGTAATAGTAATAAAAATAAAAATTTACTATTGGTTCGGTTACGACTTTCGTTCAAACCACCATAAAAATAATTAACATTTAAACCTCAAAAAATCTTTCTTTAAAAATTGAACTAGGAATTTTAATTATATTTTAAAATGAAAGGAATTTATTAAAATATATCAGCAGCCAAAAACAAACAAAATCCAATTAATATTTCCCAAAAAATAATAATATTTTTTCCCAAATCTCTCTACATATTTTGTTAAATTTTATTCTTTAGTTGCAAAACGTTTTAGAATATTTTATAAATGGAAAAATATTATTAAAGTCATTTACTTAATTAATATTTTTTTTTATAATTCATATTACAATTGCCATGAAAATATCATACAAAATATTTAATATTACATCTAAAAAAATTAAATAATTTTTATAGTAGAACATATTCATTGTATTGTTTGAATATTTTTAAGATTATTTTTTATTCCATTTTATGAAATATTATTTATTTTACTTTTTAAAAAAGTGAAAGTTAACTGTAGAAGGAGAATGTTTCGGAATATTTAGTTTAATTAATTAATTATTTACTTCATGAACAAAATTATTTTAATGAATGTTCTCCTTACATCTGAATATTCTGCACTCACAACATTTATTACCATATGACCATAAACCCATTGATATTTCACATCTGAATGTTTAAAATGAGTAATTTTTCGGAGATCCGTGAAAGAAAAATCTAAAATGGGTTCAGAGATTACTGGAAATTTGGATTCATTAAATTAGCTTTCAATTTATTAAATTAATATTTCAAATTTTCACAATTATTTCCGATAATTTTTATTTATTCTCTTAAAAATAACCAATTCCGCTAACTATTATTTATTTAAATTCAAATCACTAAATATCAACGTAATCAAATTTACAATTCACAATTATGATTAAATTTATTAATTTAAACAAATCAACCTTATCAAATTTCCACTTCACAATAATAAATTCTTTTTACAATAAAATTTGCAATAATAATTTAAATGTTTTTTTGAATATCAATCATTTTTAATAAATTTCACAATTCGGTTCATCGATTTGACGGGAACATATTCTCCCTGTGAAGATAATTAATTTGTTATATTGATATTTATAGTAAATAATCATATTTAATATTTTATATTATAAATTATTATAAGGATCCAGTTTAATTTTATGAAATTCCTGATTTGTTTAAATAATCAGAATTGATCAATTTTCTGAATTTAAATAAATTTTGATAATCGGATTTTGTTTTTATTAGAAATGGAACATTCTTACATCCTTCATGAACCGAAGTGTTTTCTCAGTGTAGTTCGGTTTCGTAGTTTCTCGCCATCTCCTCGCTCGTTCCTACAGTGTTCTCCTCGCTGTATCCGCCCATACTCTCCTCTTTGTGATGGGTCAGATCGTCAGTCAGTTTCGCTAAATCGTCTAAAGAATTATAATCTCTACCTGTCAGATGTTTCTGGATGTCGACGGGGAGTGATTTGAGGAAAACGTGTCGCAGAATGTGATCATTGGGCGATTGAATTCCGAGTTGTTGATAGTGTCTTCGGAGGATGCGTAAGTGTTCCGTTGGACGACGATCTCTGAGTTGTGTGGTGTTGAATAGTCGGTCAAAGTGTGTGGAGATTAGGACCTGTCGGAGTTTAATCATTGCCCGACGGAGGTCGGAATACGGAGTGCTTGATGATTCTTGGAACCATTCTTGAAACTCGATGAGGATGACGTGGAGGAATTTGTTGGTTTCACTTGTTATTCGGGAAAGTCGGAACACGGCTTCAACTTGATGAAACCACATTTCTATATCATCGAAGTATTGTGGCAGTTTTGTTGTCACGTTGTTGCATTCGAGCAACTCGTCGCTTCTGACACCAGTTTTGAAATCATTCATTTTATATTAAAATGATAATGCTAAAACATTAGACAAATCAAAAACTTTATTTTTCTAAAAATACAAAATTACAAAATTACTTTTTATATTAATTTTGTGCGCTTGCGTCATCAAATTGCATTTGCGCAATTTGACCTTCTTTTGTGCAATATTGTTCGGGTTGATGTGATATCATCAACCAACTGTTGCACAATCGGGAAAGTAAAGTAGTTACTTTACAATATATATTTGACGTCTCTTCATCTCTGCAAAGGAATCCAAGAACACAGTCGAACTTATGGTAATAGTAATATTGCTGAACATAGGAAGAAGTGTAAAAGTAGTTTTGAGAAAAATAATTTTAAAGTTCTGTGTTCAAATTTTGCAAACTTTTGGGAGAGAGTTGCGTGTGCGGCTTTATTAACAGGGCCCACAATCCTAAAATAAATGTTCAAGCGATAATCTCAACCAATTTATTAAAGGTATTTAATTAAATAGCGACTACATAATTTGATTGGATAATCATTGCTTCTATATATATATATATATATATATATATATATATATATATATATATATA